>PVHP010044331.1:0-14152 GCA_004024765.1 Zapus hudsonius
ACTCTCCTCTTTGCAAGTGTAGCTTTACTTTGAGACTCTATTTTGACCAATAGAATACACAGAAATGACTTGTCATAGAAAGGTGGTCTGGTTTTCTCCTTGCTCTGTCTTGTCCTTGGAAGTCAGCTGTGATATCATAAGAAGCCCAAGCAGTTCTACCCACAAGTCCTCATGGTGAACAGCTTAGGCATCTTGCCAACAACCACAGGAGTAAGCCCTCTAGCAAAGGACCCTGTCACCCCAGGAACCTGTCAACTTACTACAGTACAGATATTTTGACTTCGATCTCATGAAAAATACTAAACAAGAATCACTCAGCCAAACTCCTTTCCAACTCCTGACCCTGTGAGGAAATTCACTTTTATTGTTTTATGCCTCTCAAATTTGAGAACATTTGTGATACAGCAACAAGCTAGCCAATACAACCCCTTGGCCATCTGGCCACATCAAATATCTTACTTCTTTATTGTTTGTTGACAGCTTCCTCCAAGAACTGTGAATTCTGTGAGGACAAGGATATTTGTCTGTTTTTTTTTTCATCACTGTGCTTCCCAACCAAAAATAGTTATATAAACCAATTTATTTTTATTAATGAATTATATGGATATCCTGGACCCCCTTGCACTCATGGGCTGTCAAAAACATGTCTTTCACACACATATATAGACAGTTAGCAAGAATATGCATTACTACACGGTTTCAGGTCCCGGTACAGTGATGACTATGGTCAAACAGCAGGAACCTGCTATTGGTGTGGTGTTGAAATAATGACAAGTTTAATCCTACAAGATGTGTTCTTACAGAAAAACCAATCAACCAAAGGATTGCTAATGATTCACTGGTTTTTCAGAGAGACAAGCAACAAAACCATTCGCAAGCTTCCTATATCACCAAAGCCCAGGTTCAGCTCAGGATCCTGGTTCAGGAAGTCATGAAGGAGGCCCCAGCATCTTTAGATATAAGATTATTCTGTGGAAAAAAATAGACTGGAACCTCTTGGCTGGATGGGAACCAACCAGAGAATGTATTTCAGTCTAGTTTGCTGAAAGCATTTTATGTGAGCGCAGTGACTCTGAAGTCTCCTTTTTCGGTTCCTCATTTACTAATTACCTCTTGGGTTGTTGGGCCCTGTGCTAGATCACAGGGAATGTAGAGCTTGGCAGAGCTCAGGATCCAGGGAGGGAGATGAGATGCTCAGCCAATCCCCAAAGCCCATCATCAAAGTCCAGCCTCATCACTGCCTTTCCTACTGTCCTGGTCTAGACTCACTCCACACATGTGCACTGCGCTAAAGATAGATTGGATGCACATCATCAGAGACGACGCATGGGCTGGGCAGCAACTGACTCCAAGAGAAAGCTGGGGTAACCTAAGGAAATGCATACAGTGTGGCAAAGAAGATCCCCAAAGGAACCCCATAACTTAAGTCCCCACACTGCTGTGGGCTCCCCAGAGACAAAGGAAAGGCAGACAGTGAGAGTCCTTGAGTCCAAGTAGAGCAGAGGGAAGACAGAGCCTCATGTCTTTACCTCATGCATTGCTGTCCCACTTGCTCAGATCTGTACTCTTAGCATTTTGGAAAGTAAATTTTATCTGAAGCATGCTAGTGGCTGATAGCTTGTTTTATGTTTGACAAACAGAAAGAGCACATAGCTAGGAGTTTGCTAACTGGTGCCAGCTTTAATCTTCTTCTAAGTAAGGAATAAATATCCCTTAGTTGTTTCTTTTGCAGTTCTAATCTTCCATTGTGTGTGTGTGAGTGTGTGTGTGTGTGTGTGTGTGTGTGTGTGTGTGTGTGTGTGTGTGTGTTAGTCCACCAACCAATGCTATTCTCTAGGAAATGGAGGGCACTCGATATAGAGAAACTACAAAGAAGCTTCAGTGTTAGAGGAAGCAAATACAGGCAGGCATATGCTAATTTCCAGGGTAGTAGCTGACAGCATTATCCTTCATTTGGAAAGTATTTCAATACCAAATGGATGAGTTAGAACAAATATCCCCAGGCATTCTTGCAGTACCAGAGAACTGTCAGACCCAGAGATTAGCCCTGAGTTCATTCAGGTTACACAATGCCCTGGGCTTGTGGGCCCTCCCACACCGTTGTTCAGAGCTCATCCTTGGTTCAGGGAGGAGGATGGTAGACCCACACCAGGAGCACCACACAGCAGCTCCTGCCTTCAGGTGCGGTGTGGGCTGGGGCATAATTGATGCCAGGCAGGTGGCGAGCTGAAGGCCGTGGGAGGTGGGAACTCCTTGTTCCCTCTGCCAATTAATTCCCAAGAGGCACTCATTCTAAAGAGAGACTTCCAGCCCCCTCTCTCTGCAACTTCTCAGGTGGGAAGAAGGTGTTGCTAGAGATTTAGAAAAACACAGGGGAAACAGAGACACTCAATCATGCTGGCCACCCTCAAGAGCAGGGCTTCTCGACTTTACGCCTGGATAGGTCCTTCTCTGTGGCAGGGTTGGTTGTCTTGTGACTCCAGGAGCATCCCCTTCACCAGCTACGATGACTATTAACAAGTGCCCCACCACACATTGTCCCCAATTCAGAATCACTATTGGGGGGTAGGAAGTGGTAGTCAAATATAGAGCTTCCCTCGCCAGCATGAGGACCTGAGTTCAATCTCTCAGAACACATGTAGAAATGTCAAGCATCGTGCCACATGCTTGTAATCCCAGTGCTGTGGAGGGGAGTCCAAGGGATGCCTGGGGCTCACTGGCCAGCTAGTGTAAGTAAGCTCTTGGTCTTGGTGATCTAAACCAATGAGAGAACCTGTCTCAAAAAGAGTGATGGTACCTGAGGTACAATATCAAAAATTGTTCTCTAGACTCACACACACTCATAACATCCATGAATATGACCTGCATGTACATGTTCACCTGTACACACACACACACACACACACACACACACACACACACACACACATATAAAATCCACTACTCTAAAATATACCTTTAAACTGGGCATGATGGCGCACACCCATTGTACGAGCACTTAGAAGATGGAGTCAGGAGGAGGATCAGAAGTTCAAGATTATTTTCATCTATAGAGCAAATTCAAGGCCAGCTGGGAATACGTGAGACTGTCTCAGAAAGAAAAGTCTATCCCCCATAAGAGGGCCCAGAACACGAGACTTGCTGAAAGTGCTACTGTGCAACTTCTACCCTGTCACTTTAGCTAATGCTCTCCACATGCATGGTGCTGTTTATGCAATTAAACCTAAGTAATGAATAACACAACCTCTACAAACAGCTCCACCCTGCTCATTCGGAAGTCCCACATGCAGCTGGTAAAAGCTGCAGCTCACAGTCAGGAGACACCAGAGCACAAGATGAATCGAAAACTCCTTATGTTCCCAGATTACAGGCCTCATCCCAGCCATTCTGCTTTGACTTCCTCTTGTGGATCCCAAGAACAGTTTGTATGAGGATGGAAGGAATTCATGAAATAGAGAACAGAGCAACGATCAGAATTCATAATGGGAGATCCCTCTCTGTCACTTAACAGTTGCGTGGCCTCTACCATGACCCTTGAGATTTCCAAAGCTGTAGGCCTTGTCTTTATTTTATTTTATTGTTTTGTGTGGGGGTGGTGTGTGTGTGTGTGTGTGTGTGTGTGTGTGTGTGTGTGTGTGTGAACAATGCATGCATCTCATAAGCAAGTTCAGAGGCCAGAAGAGAATGTTACATGTGTAGCATGCCCTCCTCTATGGCAGCTCTTCTGTGATATTTCCTTGAGACTGGGTCTTTCACTGAACTGCTGTTTGTTCATTCAGACTGGCTGACAGTAAACCCCAGTGAGTCTCCTATCTCTGTCTCCCCTCCTACACTGAGGTTACAGGCCTCACAGGCATGCGTGGCCACACCCAGCTCCTCATATAGATACTAGGAATTGAACTAGGTCCTCATACTTGCACAGCAGATGATCTTACCTGCTAAGCCATTTCTCCAGCGCCATCTTTGCCTTGCTTAACGTATCCCTTTGAAGTTCAAGTACAAGGCATGTGATTCAAAGGAGTGGTATGCAATAGCTACAATCCAAACACTCATGGCTATCGTGAGCCTATGGTTATAGAGCACCCCACCTCTGAGTTATTAGCATAGGGATGTCCCTAAAAAAGTTTGAGGAATTCTTATAGCTTAGTATTGATTTCATTGGAAGCCCTCTTTGCCCGAAGCTCCAAAATGAAACATCTCTAAGCAATTTCTTCATCAGAGATCATCCATCAATTCCACAAATGTCAATACTTAAAGCCTCTATGGACTCTTCAGATATATCAGTGGACAAACAATCAAGGAGGCCTGTCCTATGAAGGCTTACTTTTTCAACAAGGGAGGAATGGGGTCTGTGTAAACAATGAAGGAATAAAAAGACACAGGAAGTGTATTTTACAGCGTGATGGAATGCCTTAGAAGGAAAGAGAGCAAGGGCCCTGGTTACATACATGACAGAGGTTGGTGTGGCTATAGACTGACCTGAGCAGTGAGGTTTGGCTAGAGATGCAGAGTTAGTGACTCTGAGCTCCTTGAGGAAGAGCATTCTAGACTCGGGAGCAACCAAGGCCTCAGCTGGAGCATTCAGCATCCGCAGGGGCAATCCTGGTGACTGAGGCAGAGCAAGCTGGGAGAAGATACCCAGGAAATGGACTCAGGCGAGTCTCAGGGAGGAGCTGAGGCTGCTGACAACATGGAGGGAGTTCTGCTCCTGACCAGCTAATGTGCAAAGTGCTGGGGCTACAATCAGCTACTAGGTCCCTGCCACAAGAGCCAGCAAACTAACAGGACGGTGTGTCAGAAAACAGTAGCTAAGGAGTTCCAAGACAGCTTAGCCAAATTCCAGGACAGAGGCCCTGTAGGAGATGAGGTCATAGGGAATGAAGGGGGCAGTGGTCTGTGCCCAGTTCTTAAACCTAGAGACTGCTTGGACATCCCCACCCTAATGGTGCCCCTCGCCCACCACTACCATGCTCAGAAACAGTCAAGTGCTTGTAGATGGGACATGGATGACCCACTAAGAAAGGCAGATCCTTATTTCCTCTGTCCTTTGGAAGGCACTCAGTCTCACTTTAATAACTGAAGTGGACAAGCCTGAGGGGACAGCCACACAACCAAGACCATTTGCTGTCTAAGCATGGGGACCTGAGTACAATCCTCAGCACCCACATAACATTATGGATATGGTCACACATGCCTGTAACCCCATTGCTGACTGGAGGGGGCCAGAGACAGAGAGTCGCTGGAGCATGCTGGTCAGCCCTTCCAAACTGTAATGGAGGGGCTTCAGGGTCAGTGAAAGACTCTGCCTTGCGGAAATAAGGCAGAAGAACAGAGGAAGATACCTAATGACTTCCTCCAGCCTCCCATGGCTTCCTCTAGCCTCCCATGACTTCCTGGAGCCTCTCATGACTTCCTCCAGCCTCCATACACACACCACATACCCCACACATACCAGTATTGAACATAATTGAGAAGTATTCAGCTCAAAAACAAGACACCTCAGTACCACATCCCCGAGAGCCCGCCCAGGGTCTGGGGCTGTGGTTTGCACACCCAGGAGGCCTCTGTCTTGTCCTTGCCTCTTCTTTCCTCCACATTTGCAGGGGTGCTAGGATGTGAGCACACAGTTGGCTTTGTGCCTGAGGGAGAGGCAGGATAAAGCAGCGGGGGATGTGCCTCTCCCAATAAAAATTAATGGAACAAAGCCCCCCTGTGTGCGGCATGAGCTTGATCTCCCAGGGAGCTTGGTTTCCATCCCTCTCTCACCAAGCCCTCCTTCTGGGCTCTCCGGTCCCCTGGGTATCTTTGGCATAGGTTAAAGAACCCTCATTAAAGGCAAATGGTCCCAGGAAAAAAACCAAGCAGGGGATATGTTGTACATATCCAAGACATGTGTGCACACATGTATGTATGTATACATGTATATATATGCACACATAAACTCATGCATAAAGCTCACACATGCACTTGCACATACTCTGTCACGCAAATAAATACACATTTCTGTTGTGATGTTTTAAACTCTTGTGATCATTTGCCCTCTCATGGGGGAAAAGAATTACCTCATGAGGACAGTGGGCAAGAATTATATGGAAAGATATGAAGACACCCACTATGGGTGTCAAAACAGTTAGGAGCCTCTGGTTTTCTTTCTGCTTTGTTGTTCTTACAGCAGCTCTGTGTGTGTGAACCTTTGTTTGAAAGATTCATGGCATTGTGCTTCTATGCGGTGCAGATCATAACACACGCCCGCTCCCTTCCTCAGAAGTGATTAGTCCACATAGCCAAACGTGGTTACTCTGGGAATAGTATTTCCCAGAATTCCCTTTCCTTTATAACTCTGGTTTAGAGGATGCTAAAAGTGACATACATGAAATTCCGGGAAGCAAAAACAAAATAGCAGATGAAATAAGGTCTAAACATGGTTACTGGTCTAAGGTGACTCGAGACAGAATGGAAATGCCAGCCTACAGCTTGTCATGAGTCTCCTCTCTTGTACCAGCATTCCTTCCCCACTGCCAGCCTCCTAACTGCCAGGTGACCCCAGATGTTGCCCCATAAGCGCACAGAGACGGAAGCCACTAGCAGTCAGCCACAAGGGGCTGCCCATGACAAGCGATTTATGGAATCCCCACACAGTTGGATGATGTCGATACCTACCACCCGGGAAGACAGTGGGGAGAGCATGAGGGATAAGGGTGAGGAGATTCCAGTCTAGGCTCAGGGATCATAGGAAACCCTGATGACAGAGACAAGACACGTGGCAGCAGGTGCAGGGCACAGGCAACACCTGTGGGGCAAGAATATAGGAGAGTGGGCAAGCTGGTATTGTCTCCTCTGGCACCATGCAAAGCCTCGAGGACTGAAAACAGGAGGCAATTCTACTGGAAAGGCCAGCTAGACCCTCTGCTCTGCAGAGGCCTGGCAGTGCCCAGAGCAGGCAGCTCACTAAGCTCGGAGCTAAAGAAGGCAGTGAGCAGGCTAGGAATGTGCCTTAATTAAAAGAACACTTGCCTCATATGCATGGAAGCTTGGGTTTGAGCTTCAACACCATATTAACCAGGCAGGCATGATGGCATCACACAACTTCAATCCCAGCACTTGGAAGGTAGTGGTAGGAGGATCATTCTCAACTACATATTAAGTTCAAGGCCAGAATGGGGTGCACGAGACCCTGTCTCAAAGGAAGAGGAAGAGGAGGAAGAAGAAGAAGAGGAAGAGGCGGAAGAGAGAATAGAAGCCGTGACTGGTGAAATATTCAAAATAATGGTGTTATTGAAAACTTGAAACTCATTTAACAAGAACAACATGTTTCTAAGTCACGCTACAATGCCGAATGGAATATTAAATAGCCATTAGTCATGATAATCACTAAGACACAGTAATAATTTAATATGAGAAGTCATCATAAGGCGCAACATGTCTGTAAGTACACACATGCCCCCATTTCCTTGTAAGTAAACTCTAGAAGAAAAGAACTTCAAATTATCAGTCCTCATAAGAAAGAGGTTGTAAGATCATGACTCAGTTTTTCTCTCTACATTTAATATTTTCTATCTGCTAATAGACTATTTACTATAAAGTAGAGCTGTTGTATTAATTACTCTTCTCCCCACTGTGATAAAATACAGGAAAGATACGTGGAAGGATTTATTCTGGCTTGTGGTTTGAGAAGGTGCAGTTCAAACATAGCAGGGAAGGCATGGTGACAGAAGTCACTTGTACTGGATTGTAAGGCAGAAAGTGACACCATATCCCTAGTCTGAAAGCATAGGTAGACCTGAAGTGAGGCCATCCTATTACTCTGAAAAGCCTGTCTCAGGCTGTAGAGATTGCTCAGTGGTTAAGGCACTTGCCTCTAACACCTAATGATCAGAGTTTGATTCCCTGGTACCCACATAAAGCCAGACTCACAAAGAGGTGCATCTAGAGTTCATCTGCAGAGGCTGGAGGCCCTGACACACCCATCCTCTCTGTCTGTCTCTCTTGCATCTCTCTCTGCTTGAAAATAAATAAACAAAATTAAAAAACAAACCTTGTCTCTACAGCTGTACATCTACCATCTAGGCCTCATCTCCAAATGTTTTCCACAACTACCAAAGACAACACCATCATCCAGAGACCAAGTGTTCAAACACATGAGTTGTGGGGACATTGCACAACCAATCCATGACATCAGTGGCAAAGGAAAGTGTGCTAGCTGTGTATCAGGATTAATCTAGGTCCCTACACAGTGCTAAACCAAAGGAACACAGGCACCGAACCTCGTATATAAATCCAACACATACACACCACACACATACCCTACAGAGGCACACTCATGTATTTTTCTTTTTCCAGTTTGTACCCTGGAATTCCAGAATGAGCAGGGGCTATGTCTCCCTTCCGCCTTTACGGAACACAGAGACTTGGTCTCCATCCTCTGTGTGCTGTGAGGGAAGTGGGAGCCCTAAGCCCATTTGTGTTCCAGTCTTTATTTACTTGAGTGCAAGGTCGTAAACCCGCCAGTGGATCAGACACAAGGTAAGAATCCCCAGGGCTCCCTCCAGCCCTCAGCCATCACAGGAGTGGCTTTGAAGCTCCCTTTGCTGGAAACATGTGTGCTCACACACGTGACACCAACCCGTAATGGTCGTCTCTCATTTATGATGCTGATATCGGGCTTGCTGGAGTCTCTCAGCCCTCAACATTAGGCACGGTACATTGCATGTACATAAATCAAATTAACATGCACTGTCACTGCGCGGCTGAGCAGCTGTATTCTTTGTGTTAAATTTCATAGTTAAAATGAAACACTTTTCCATTACTAGACTGCAGCTCCACTGGGTGATGCAATGGTTACCTGCCAGAATCAAGCCTTGTAATGCCAGCTCTGTCTCAAAGTGGCACATGCAAACTGAATTTATAAAGTGACTGAGGAGTTACTAATTGCCGCCAGAGTAAAACACTGAGGTTGATTCGAGTCTTTGAACCGAATGTTTGTGAAAACGGAGCACAATAAGTAAATACGTAACTGACTTGGCTGCTGAGAGAATTCTGTGAAGGTTGAGGTGAAAGTTCAGGTTCACAGTTAATAGCTGGGCTCATGATTATGCTCTCTTCATCCTCTCACACCAGCCTGCCTGGATTACTACTGAGTACCTAGTGAGTGCAATGCATGCTACAGGTCCTCAGGCACCTCAGAGGCTTTGGTGTGTGTGCCACGGCTGTGTTTGTGTATGGGAACACATTATGGGGGGTGCAGGCACATGTGTGTGTATGCATGTGAAAGCCAGGTCAATGCTGGTGTCTTCATGGATTGATCCAGTGTGCCCAACGAGGAGGATACCCAGTGGATTGGGGACAGGAAATGGGAATATGACCTCAATATTTACTCAATCAATGTACCTAATTTGGGGCAATAAAGACAAAATTAAAAATGCGAGTATCTTTATCAATCACTCTCCACATTACTTTTTGAGACAAGGTCTCTCACTGCACCACCTCAACAATTGAGCTTGCTATCCAGTAAATCCTCCTGTCTCCACCTCCACAGTTCTGGGATTACAGACACGTGCCATCATGCCCAGCGTTTGCACATCAGGTTATTTTAAGCCATGAGAGGTACTATCCCTATCACCCAAATGGGGACAATTAGGCTCACAGAGATAGCATTTTCATGATATGCTAATAAATGGCATATCCAGGGACTAGGGAGAGAGCTCAGTGCCCGGAACTCACATAGAAACATCAGGCACAGAATCACATACTTACAATCCCAACACAGGAGAGACAAAAAATGGCAGGAGGATCACGGGAGCTCACTGGCCAGCCAGACTAGCCTACTGGGTGTGCTTCAGACCAATGGGAGATATTGTCTCAAAAAAAGATGGGTAATATTCCTGATGATGAGACCCGAGGTTGTCCTCTGACCTCCATGTACACATGCACATATGTGCACATGCACACACCAACATATGCACATATATGCATGTGTGCACATGTAAACAATGCCATAGCCAGGACTCGAAGCAGAATCGGACTGAATGCAAAATCTCCATCCCTTCCCCTTCAAAGCCCGGCTGCCAGGAAAGCACACACACTGACAGCACGGGCTTTGCTGGGATGGGCGAGCAGTGGCCTCTCCAGGCAGAACGGGCATCTGCTTATTCTCAGCACACTCTGAGCCTGCCTTTAGGACTCTCCCTTGCCACAAAGCCCAAGGTCACAGGAGACAAATCTTCTCCCTCAATGCCCCCACCCCAAATGCTAAGACTGTCCACTGCCTCTCATTAGTCTGACACTGAACAGCCAGAACATACCTTCCTGGCCACCTCAACTCTTGACCACCTTGGTGGGGAAGGGTCCCTGGCCGATGAAAGCAGCCTCCAGCCTGCCAATAGCAGTCAGAGTTGGCCTTAACTTGTCTCCTAACAGGAGCCTGGCAGCCATGACCATAGCATGAATGTGCTTCGGACTTGAACTCTTGTTCAGAAGCCTGTGCTTCGAGTCCACATGACAGAGCAGTCAGGGGAGTCTGAGGGCTCAGAACTTGAACCTTAAGAGGACAGCACGAACATGTGTTTCCAGGGCCAAGGTAGTAAGTCTCTCCACAGGTCGACTTTTGCAGCAACCAAAGACTGCTGGGAGTCAGGAAGCTCAAGTCTGGACTGCCCTAAGGAAAGCCATTACCCAAGAATTTGGTGGGACACAACAAACAAGAATTATGTATTTTTAGACCCAAGATTCTTTGTTGAGACATTTTGCCCCAAGGTGGGTAAGTAGATCAAGGTGGCAATTAGAAGATTTAGCATAGGGATGGCTCAGCAGTTAAAGGCACTTGCTTGCAAAGCCTGGTTTGATTTCCCAACTGCCCACTGATATTCACTTGCAGGAGCAAGAGAGCCTAGTGTGCCCATGCATGTGCACACGCACACACATGACAGTGTGTGTGTGTGTAAACAAATGAATAATGTCTAGCAGAGCTGGGCATTTCAATATGATCTCAATGGTGTCTATAGCAGGCTCCCATGTGACATGGTGAGTTTATGGGGTGATCAGTCACAAATGCTGATCAAGAGCCACAGCTCTTTCATTTTTAAGCTTAGCAGAAAAAAACCCCACAAATTTGGGGAATATAGCCATCTGGACCCTGACATTTAATGACTGTGTGGCTGTGAGTGAGTCATTCATTCCAGGAGCTATACTTATGAGTTGTAGGCTGTGTAGACTGGCAGCAAAGACCACAAACCCTGTAGTTCAAGTGTGTTATCTGACAGCAGGCAAGTTACATAGCCTCCCCTCACCCGAGTTGACTCATCTATAGTGGTTTGAAAAGTAATATCTATGGGCTGGGAGATAGCTCAGTTGAAGAGTTTGCCTCACAAGCTTGAGGACCTGAGTTCAACCCCGAGTGCCCGTGAAGTGCTGGGCATGATGGCATGCACCTGTAATCCCGGCACTAGAGCGGTAGGCATAGAGGATACCTGGGCTCATTGGCCAGCCAGTTTAACCTAGTCAAAGAGCTCCAGGCCAAGAGTACCCTGCTCTTAGAGAGCATGCTTAAGGTTGTCCTCTGCCCCCCACACACAACCCACATACACGTGCACCTGTTCACACACACACACACACACACACACACACACACACACACACACACACACACACACTTTTTAAAAAGTGATATCCATAATGAAAATGCTTTGGGATTCATAGTATTGTTAATGGTTCGTTTCATTCTATATCCATTTCATCTCCATAAAATATTTTATATTTCTATTATTAGGTTACTCCAAGGGTTTAAAGATAATAAATGTAAAGTTCTTAGGGCAATTCTTGGCCCATAGTAAGGACTATGTAAATATTAGCCACTATTTTGTAAGAAGTATGTTGAGCAACTTACACGCAATAAATTCAATCACGAAACGGTGTCTGCTTCTATTCCCATCTTTCAGAACAGAAAACTAAGATAGGGAGGTAATTACCATGCCAATTACTGTGCTTCTATAGAAAGTTCTCTCAAACAAGTGACTAATGGATCTTTTTCGTATTGTCCTATCGAGTCTGTGGCCCAGAAATACAGACCAAGAATGACAAGGTTGAGTTGTCTCTGCTCTCCAATGTCTGGGAGGCTAAATGAACTGGAAAGTTCTAGGCTAGGGGCTGGAATCCTCTGATGTCCTGTTCACTCATGGGCTCACAGCTGAGAGCCTCAGTTCCTCTCCATATGGATCTCTCATGCAGGTCCTCTGAGAGGCCTTCCTCAGGGAGTGATGGTTGGGTTACAAGGAAGAAGGTTCCCAGGGAGGGCGAGCCTCATGGAATGGTACCATCTTCACAGTCCACTCCCAGAAGCCATGCAGCACCATTGTACCACACTGTCTTGATGGAGGCATCATGAATTCTTTCCCTCCTGGTTCAACAGGAGGGAAAACAGACTTTACCTCTTGGGTGATGGCTAGATTCTAGAAGAGAAAGTTGGAGCAGATATTTTGTTGGGGCTATTATTGGACAGCCCACTCTGTTATGAGGTGGTCAGTGTTGCCACAGGACCACCAGACAGACAGGGCCTGGAATTCAGGAATTTGCCCCCAGAAGTCAATTCTTCACTATGGGCCAAGTTGAAGTGTTTCATCTATGAAATATAGACAATAGCAACATCAACTCCAAAATGACTATAAGTTAACACATAGCTTCCTAGCTTGAAACAGATTCATAAATATTTCTCCCTGTTCAGATCATTGTGAGGATTCACTTACAACCACACTGTCATGGTTTAAATGTGACTCCATAGACTCAGGCTGGATTCTTGAGTCTCCAGTGGGGGGAACCCTCCTGGGGAAGAAGTATGTCACTGGGGGCAGGTCTTGGAGTCTGGTCCTAAAGGAGTGTTTGGGGTGGGTCTTAGGTCCAGCCCTAAGGTGTGTGGAGAGCAGCTTGGAGCTCTGGCTGTGCAAGCTTTTTGGTGTTTGCTGGCTGTTTGATGGTCTCAATGCTTGGATCTATGAAAGTGAGCCAGCTTCTTCTGCCACTGATGGGGTTTCCCCTGAATTCTGAAAGCATGAAGTAAAAACCCTTTCCTCCCATAAACATGGTCAGATGTTTGTTCCAGCAATGTGAAATTGATAGCAACACACTCTGATCATTTGCAGTCAACAAATACAAGTGATAAGCAGATTGGAATATCCATACCAACAAACCCCCATGGGCAGGTTACCTGCAAGATCAGATGAAGGTGAGCAGCTTCTTTGCTGACAATGTGCTGGAAGGACTAGGCTCACCCAGAGTCAGAACTTCAGAGAAGGGCACAACTGTCATCTCCCCACACTCTGCAGACAGGAAGTTGACAAATGAGGGTGATTCTCTATTTTCTTTCATCCTGGTTGTAGCAGCATCACCTCAAATATCTTATTATTATTAACATTATCATCACTAACCATGGCAGATAGTGTCTCCCCAATGAGATTTGCAAAAATATCCTAGTTACACCAAATTTACAAACTATTTAAAATGGTTAATTTCTAGAGAGATTTTTGCATTGAACTCATGTTAGTTTCCCTCTCGGTCCCGAATGCCTCCAGCTCGTGCTCTTAGCTCTGGAGGTTGAACTTTCTTGAATGCCCAGCTCAGTTCGTGTGTGGCTGCATCTCACTTTAACCAGCTGCCTAAATGAAGCAATTGAGTCACTGCCACCATGGTAATAACACATCCTGACAAAAACATGAAAGATAGTGTATCTCTACCTTAACTCATGTGGGTATCAGTAGAGGGGAAGAAAGTAAATTCCTTTAAAATACTGACAGAATCTTTTATCAATGAAAAACTGTCATGCGGTCTTTCTTATCTCTTTGTGTGGTGACAGTGGGATTTATCTTTTTTAGAAGCGAGCCTCCAAATGAATATCATGCCTGTTTTGCCAAGGTGAGCCGTTTTTCATCTCCGGGCAGGGAGGCATGCTTTACATAGATGCTGTGGTGCACACACACCATCTGTCATCAATCCCCATGTCCTCCAAAGTGTCCTGCAGCCCTGAGCGGCTGCCACTTCTCTCCAAAAGATGGGCCCCTGTACCCAAAGCCCACTCCAAAGACTCTAGGTGAGCAAAACCTCCTGAAACCAAGACGGGGAAAATACTAGGCATAGTATTACAATGGGAGATACTGTCCACACCCCT
>PVHP010044332.1:0-14116 GCA_004024765.1 Zapus hudsonius
GAGAAACAAAATTTTAACTTTTGGAAGATTGCAGATTTGCCCAGGCAATGCAGAGAAAGAAGTTTCAGTTATTTTACGGGTTTCTTAAATTTAGAAGTTTCACTATGATACTGAAAATCTAATCAATAACGTTAAGGTTATACTTAAGCTTTTTGGAGATACTCAGATGATGTTTTCTTAAAGGATAAACATTAAAGTAAAAACACCAAGACAATAGAAACTATATAGGAGGAAACAAAATAAGCAGAAAGGCATCAAATGAGCTTGTGGTGGAGGTTTGGTAACTGACTTTTTGAGACTAGCCAGCCATACTTATCTGTCTGAACAGGGAAGATGTTGAGGTTGAACCATGGACAGATAATGAAAATATAAAGTTTCCAATCTTAGACAACACAGGAAGGGTTATTTGACAGTTAAAGTGACTTGAAGAAGAAGTTATTCTACATAAGTAGAAAATAACATTTTAGAAACTCTCAGATGTAATGTGAACACTGGCCCCACTGTGGTGGGAATTAGCTCAGAATGTGGAAGCTGTGGGGATGACATATTCCACATCTGAAAATCTGAGGTATCAAACTGGTTTAGCTATAGAATAAAGCATTTCCCTTTAGACTCCGTGGGTATCTTTTCTTAGGGCCGAGTGTCTCAGGTTCTAAGTTTGGCTCTCATATCTTCATCGTTTGAAGTGTAGTCCTAGCTTCAGGATTGGAGGGCTACGTACAGATGGATAATCCAACAAACACAGAAACAGAGGCAGCTTTCTCTACTCCACTGAGGTTACTGACTTCAAAAGAGATGCCTAAGTGAATTGGGTGGTTTGGAAAACTAAGTGGTCAGTTGCACAGACCCAGATGTCCCTCCAATTAAGATACAGTCCTCTCACTTGTCCAGGGCTTCTGGCTTCAGCAGGCTCGCAGTGCTGGCAACAGGCACAGTTTTGCAGTTGCTTCTCTAGAGACAAGACAACATTCCATCAACAACTGCAGCCTTTCCATGTGCTATAAGGATGAACTTTAGGTAGACAAAACAACCGAGAGAAAACAGTCTGATTGTGGACCATTGCAAACTCTGGTTTTAAAGGTGACAGGAAATTGGCCTTTGTTCCTTCTTCACATAAATTTTCTGTCTGCCTCTAATCAACATGTTTTTAGCAAGAATATGAAAATGTTATTTTTGTTTTCTCAGGATACAGGCAGAGAGGGCCTGTTTGCATATCAGTCTCTTGCCATTCTCACTTCCTTCCAGGTTGACAACACGCTCACATGCCTCTGCCATCTAATTGTGCTTGGAGATGTAAAGCATGTTTCTACTTCAGTAAGAAGGCAGCCATCACGCCTTTAGCCTTCCCATTCCCAAAACTCTCCTACACTTAGGAAACTTCAATGGATTAAATGGTCAGGCAAAATAAGCCTGATTTTCTTCAATCAGTTACTATGTAGAACCTTGTATGTATTATTTATTTAGCTATGTTTTGTGGTTTGAAATTTACAAATGGATCTCATTTCTGTCAGGAGACTAATCCTGGGAAGAAAATCCTTCTATCTTCTCAAGTCATAGAACTTGATAATGTTTTATCTCAAAAATGCCAATAACAGGTACTGGATATATGCTTCTTGTATGATTAGAGAATGGACAATTATTATTCCTTATGGTCGAAAGTGATGACCAGCCGGGAGTGGTGGCGCAACGCCTTTAATCCCAGCACTTGGGAGGCAGAGTTAGGAGGATCACTGTGAGTTCGGGGCCACCCTGAGACTGCATAGTGAATTCCAGGTCAGCCTGGGCTAGAGTGAGACCCTACCTCGAAAAAACAAAACAAAAAAATAAATAAAGAGTTTCAAACTTCAAATTACAAACATCAAAAAAATAAATAAATAAAGTGATGTCCAATGTGATACTATCTACAATGGGTGGCGGGAAGGAGGTGGAAGTTTACCCAAGAGATCACTGCAAGAAGAGAGCAGCTGTGTTGTGCTACTTGTGTTAGGATCCCAGCCCTCATATCACTTGCATGGAATGTGAGTCATTGGAAATCTTTGACACGAAGAGCAATAATCTGTTACCAAAAATGTCACCTCTCATTTTGTCTTGCTTTTACAATTTCACACATATGTCGCTCACACACAAGCATAATTAAAACCATAGCATGCAATATACTATGGGAGGCTCTGAATTTCCAAGCAAGCAGAGTACTGATGCCTGAGGCTTTGCATTAAAGAACATTAAACTATATTTTATCAATCATGGAGTCACTGTTAGTGATTATGTGTATTACAGTGCAAGTTATCCTTTGAATTGTAACACAACCCAACTGAGATGCACATGTGTAAAGTCTGCATATAAAATTCTGAGAAAACATGGATCAATTAACATCTTAAAGTGTAGATCAAAGTATACAAATATAGGCATGTATCTATAAACACAGAATACACATTTCATATTTGGCACTTCATTTTAGGTCTGTTCATAGTTTATTGACGGACATGAATATTTCTCCTATTCTGTGACAGGTTAGAGGGCCTGTGACCTCCAAAGGTAACCAGGTATGTCCTTAAACTTTTACTTTCAGGCAGGGCCCACTCATCTCGTGCCTGAACCCTCCCCTTGAGTGGGAGGTGTCTTAACTAGAGTTCAAACCTAATCCTGAAACTGATTGGTCAAAGAGAGACCAACCAGCTATCTCTTTAGCTTACCTGGCCAAGGGATATAGATAGACACTGGGGGGGGGGGGGAGTTTGTTCTCTTTTTCCACATGGTTTGCCAATAGAGAGACATTTGGATCTCCATTTCTCCAGGTCTAAGTAAGGCCACCTCACCACAGCTCTGGCTATGGTGAAGGGGGCTCAGGGTTCTTTCCCCCATGAACCATTTTCCTCAATATGGGAGCCCTCTGATATCTTTCCTTCCTTTTCTTGTTTGGCTGGCCAGCACAGATTTTATAGATATGGGCTAAAACCTCTCCTATGTTCTTTCTCCACACTAATGTCTGGAGATCTCTGTAACTTCTCATTTCCTTTTAAAGAAAGTCTCCCATAATTCTTTATCCTCTGGTAGTCAATAATTAAAATTTTCATTTTATAGACAAGAATCCAGGTACTCTTTAAGTTCTGAGGTACATTGGAAATAACTAGTTCTGTCAGTTTAGCACTTGCCTAATAAGCATGAGGACCTGAGTTTGGATCCAAGGTATCACTGAAATGAAGTGGAGAACGGCTCGTCTATAATCCCAGCTCGTGGGAGTCAGAAATGGTATCCCCAGGACAAGAATGGTAGCCAGACTAGGTGAATTAGTAAACTCAGGCTTCAAACTAGAAACTCTGCAACCATAAATAAGGTGGAAGGTGTTTTTATAAGACTCATTATGTCAACTAGTGGCTTCCATAAGCAAACGCATACAAAATTATTTGCACCAGATGAACATGTACTCACACGAATATAATACACAGCACACATGCACACACATGATGCACATTCAAAAAATCCATGCCTCAGATATTGCCTCTTTTAATGAATTCCAAGCCAAGAATTTTTATAACTTTTTAGTATCACTGAGCAATAGAGGTTCTGAAAAGAGACATCTTTATTATCCATAAATGGAATCTGTCTCTTATATATTGATACTCTCTCAATGGAGTCTTGACTAAATTTTCTGGTTATAATTTTAGGTTCTAATTAATAAGTAACCATGCCCAGTAGCAATACAGAATCCTCCTTCCCAGTAATATACAGTGTTTGAGTCTGAATACATCCACTGCTTCTGTTACGATTGACTGTGGTGTGGGTTTTCCCTAGACCAGAAACACATATCCACATAGATTTTGTCACTGGTAAAACAAAACAAACAAAAAAACCAAGCTTTACCAATCTCTAATAGGCTGTTCCAATTTAATGTTTTCTATGACTTTTACCTTTTCTCCTCACATTAATCTTTTCCTTCCAAAATAGCTACAAACCATGCTCTGATTTTATAATTTTAATGTTACATATGACTAATTGTTGGAACAGAGAAAGTGGTTTTACAAGTAATGTCTTGTTCACTATAGTGAGGAAAGATAGCGTTCAAGATGCATTAAGTTCACTGAATCAATTCAAGAGATATCAGCTAAAGCCTTGGGACTGCATTTCAGTCAGCTGCAGCATATAGGTTGGCAATCAATGAAAAAGAGATATTTCCAGATACTCTGTGAGATTATACTAGTGAGATTTTCTTTTAAATTATCCACAAACAGATAAAGACCTGCTACGCTGGCACAGAGAGGAGGAAGCCTGGATAATATGCTAGCATGGATAGAGTTCCCTGTCTTGGACATAGTGATGCATCTTGTTACAAGTTCTCAATGTTCTTAACAATTGAAATAATGACTTTGCTTCCATGCTACTAAACAGGAAGGTGTCCTGGGCCTCAGCCTTGATGGGAAGCTTTGTTGTGAGTGTCTCTTAAGCAAAAGTGATGAAGACTGTCCAATTTATAATCCATGAGACTCACCTATCATCTCTCTATTGCGATAAAATGATCATCAAATTGCATCCCTTCTCTCTGCAGAAACTCCTGGAATGTTCTAATCCAAAGCTCCTCTGTTTACAAATAGCCTTGAACACCTAACAACCCTTGTGAAGAATTCACTTTCTACAACGCAGCCCATCGGTGCTGAAGTTAGACATCTTGTAGAAAAATAACCTGAAATGCCAACAAGTTGACACTTAAGCACTCTCTCTGCCCAGCTTCCCATAAAGGGCTTTGCCTTGGAGGAGGATGCACGGGAGCTTCTATGAACCTGAGCCTAATGTCAGTCAGTGACCTAGGGAGTGTCATGGCTCAGTGCCAATTCGGTATTTGCCATGTGCTTCTCTGCCTGTGCTTGGAGCACCTGACATTTACAGCAATTAGCTGAGAGGGGAATCTGCAAACGGCAGGCTGTGTCAATACTCAACAGAGCTGAACTTCTTATTTCGTCCGTTTAATACAAGCTATCAGAGCTGGCCACAAACTGTGACCCTGCTTTCTCTGAGGATTTAGTAGAGATGGCCTTCTGTCTTGAAACAGAGTGACATGCCTTCATGCTCGAGTTTAAAACGTGTTTCAATTTTCTCCCCTCAAAGTCATCTGCAAAAATGTGAAAGTAAATACTACGGTAGAAAAAAGTATCTCCTTGTTTTATTTTATTTTATAATTAAAGACTCATAAAGTAAATCATAAGTTTCTGAGCAGTGTGTTGAGTAAATCCCTTTCCTCACACGATCATAACTATCAAAAAAACACGGTCCAGGGTCTGAATCATTAATAGAGCCTTGCTTTTCTCAGCATCGATCTTTTTATAAAACATATGGCCTTTCTCTAAGACATTTTCTCTTTTGCTTTCTCTTAGTTGTGTTTCATATTTCTCCCTTTCAAGCCGTGAAATAAGATGTAATTCTAAGCAATCAAGGTAAACACCAAGGCTGCAGTGAACACCAGGGATGTGCTTCACGTTGAGTGTTCCATGGAAGATCATTTTGTCCACTTCCAGGATGTACTGTACCCGGATGTTCTTTAAACTGAAATGTCTCACAGAAACTGCACACACACTCCAGACTCAGACAGAAACTCCACATAAATCCTAAACTTTCAATTAGGAAAACCAGTTTAAGAAGTTAAGGCTTCCTTCTGACTGAATAACTTTTCATCAATGAAAGAAGATAAAAATACATTTGAAGTAGTAGGATGCTGAGAAATGGTGCTGTTTGACCCATGATCATCACTAACATATTCTGTTCCTAAAGATACGATGTAGCTGAGTATGGTGACCCACATCTTGAATCCCAGCATTTGGGAGGCAGAGGTAGGAGGACTGCAGTCATTTCGAGACCACCCTGTGACTACATAGTGAATTCCAGGTCAGACTGGGCTACAGGGAGACCATTCCTTGAAAAAACTATATATATATATATATATATATATATATATATAACATAATTTATAGAAACCTGGTCTACTTTGTCTGTAATTTCATTCCCCCTTGCTGATCCTCACGGCTGCAGCTCTGGCACCTGAAAGGAACATTTTCCTCTCTTACCTCACAATAAGTGACCCTTTCATTTTCACCCTTAGCTTATTTCTCCGATGATCCCTTTCTATCAAGCCTGTGATTCCCAGAGAGGCTTTCTCTTCCAACATCCTCCCATGCTTCAGGGAAGTTACTTCCTTGGGTGCACGTTAACACTGAACATTTAGAAGACCATAGAGAAGTAATAATTAAGGTAAGAGGAAACAGTCAAGATATATTTTAGGTCATTTAATGCCCACAACCATGTTTACGAAATGTGAACCAAGGAATAACTGAGAATAGAAAAGTAGCATAAAACCAGAAGCTTCTGTTTGTCACCTCTTTTGCCTCCCATTGTGTTGAGTCCTTAAATAAACAACTGCATTTAAACATAACTGAATGCTGATGGCACTGCAGTTAGAAGGTTGTTGGAAAAAGTCAAAATCTTAAATTACATGTTAAAGGTTCCCCAAATTCTAATTGCCAGAACTCATGGAAAGGGTAGATGTGATTGAGAGAAATGGCAAGAGAGACGGCCCTGCACGTTGAAAAGGCCTCTGATGAGACGAAATGAAATCTAAAGATCCGAGCATAACATCCCAATTGAGGTAGTTAAGCTCAAAGTGAAAAGTGCTATCAGCTCAAAGGTAACAGCACACAAAATGTACCTGGGTGAGTTTTCACATTTCCTGTCTGCACCCTCTTCACTGCATCGTTCGTTTTTCCCAAAGGCCTCTTTGTGAGTTTGCAAAATATAAGAATTAAAAATATTTCAGGACAGCCTTTGGCTAAAAATAACTGTAATGAAAAGTATATGTAGAAGACATTTGCCATATATATATATATATATATATATATATGTATATATATATATATGTAATCTTGTACAAGAATTAATTTAGTGACTATCTTAGATCAACACTTTCAAAACTTATTCCTCCCTTTCATCTTATTAAATTCCAGACTTATCCAGAGCTTAGCTGGCCTTGAGGATGATTGCTTAAACTTCTCACAGTATTATCTTTTTCAGATAATAAAATGGTAGCACTGGAAAGTTACATGACTTATTCAAGTTCATAAAATAGATCAGAGATTTTAGCCATGCTCTGAATTTCAGAGCTGCCAAATTTATACAGTTTTGTGGAAATTTTTAGTTCAGTCATGAAAAATTTGTCCAGCCAGAACTGGACAAAACTAGACCTAGAATATTACTCTCTGAAAGTCTTACTACAATAATGTATATTTACCTACTCAAATAAATTTGGTGAAGTAGCCATTGCAATTGAAGATTTTCAGCTTCCAAAGCTAGAGACCTAGGAAGTAATTGAATTCACCTGTATCTAAAATTATCAGTGTAGAACCCTGAAGACCAAGCAGGCACCTGAAAGAGATAAGAAAGAGCCTGGCTAACATTCTGAACGTGCCTCAGTCCTTCCATTCATGTGTGATCTTGTTACAGTACTCATTGTGGTGTCATGACTCTGGTCCGTCCCTATGTAAATAGTGCAGTTCTCTTTACTGTGGAGGACTGAGAATATTGTAAATCAGTGTTGATATCCATATTATAACAGCTTAAAATAATTCACTAATATCTTTACATGCTAGGTCTCAGTACACAGCAAAGAAGGAATGTTACTACAAAACTGCACAAGTGCAACTCACAGTGAAAATATGAGTGAAAACATGGCAAGGTAGTACCTTAGAGACTCAGGAGATAAAAATGCACATTTGGAATTATGTAAGGTGCGAGTGTAATTAATGTAGTTCCCATTCTCCATGCATATATATATATATATATATATATATATATATATATATATATATATATATATATATAAAACGATATTGGCATAGCCTTTAGATGACTATAAAGTCTAATGCTATAGTCAGCTTTCTCGCTGCTGTCAAAGGAACCCAACCTAAAGCAGTTTATGGAGGAAAGGGTTTATTTTGGCTTACAGACTCAAAGGGAAGTTCTACGATAGCAGGGAAAATGATGGCATGAGCAGAGGCTGGACATCACCTTCTGGCCAACATAAGATGAGCGACAGCAACAGGAGAGTGTACCAAACACTGCCAAGGGAAAGCTGGATATAACAACAATAAACCTACCCCAAACAACAAACCTCTAACAAGGTTCCAGTTCCAAAACTGCCATCACCTGAGAACCAAGCATTCAAACACATGTTTATGGGGACGACCAAATCAAACAACCACAATCCACCCCTGACCCCCACAAACTGATAGCCAAACATGGTGTAAAAATGAATGAACCCAGTTTAACTTTTAAAAAAAAAGTACCCATCATTTTTATTAATCCTAATGCTAGTGGGTTGTTTTCCCATAATTCCAGGTCTTTTAACCGCAATAATACAAAAAAACATAAATGGCACAGAACAGATATTCCAAAGGATGGCATTGAGCATAGCAAAGACAAGATTGAACCAATACAAGATTTTAAACAGGGAAAACATCAAACTCCTCCAATATTTCTAATAAGTGATGAGTCTCTTGAGTTCCAATTCCGCCCCACCAGCTAGGCTACCCATAGTCCCAAAGAACTTCAGCTGCTGACAGCCGCTCTCCATGACAGCTGTCTCAACAACCTGGCATCTCCACTGGCTCTCCACTACAGTTCATCTCATGGCTTTATCAGGCCTCTACACAGGTAATCCAACAAGCCTGCTTCACACTGCCCATGGCCATTTCCAAAAACAAAACTGTGTTGCAAATCTAATGACCCTTTCTTCCTGCATTTGTTATAGTCCATAGTACCAGGTGGGCTACCAATTTGTTAATTCAGGGAGGAATAAAGCCAACTGTCAAGATCAGGAAACCTCCTTCAGCACTCAGGCCCCTGACTTCAAAGAGTCCACATTCTTCCACCTGTCCCAGTGCATATAACAGGCCTAATCCCAGTGGGGGGGGGGGCTATCTCTCAAACAATTGCAGCTGAGCAAGCAGTGCCTTCAACCCAGATGTCTCATTTCTTTCTGTGCAACATCCATCTGCTCACACAAGTCCATCTCTGTACAAAGAAACCCCCACAAGTTCTCAGGACACAGGCAGGCAGAATGCAGCAACCCTCTCACACAAATTGCTTCCAGACTGGTGCCAAAAAGTTCCTGCTCATCTTCATAAGCCAAACTCCACAACCCACAGTTCTAACTGCATTCAAGTAGCCCTCAACTCTGACCAGAACGGTCCATGAAACTGTACTTATAGCACTACAAGGCATCTTTTGGGTGAAGGTTTTAAATTCATCCACATTTCTCCTGCAAATCAGTTCCAGAAATCCAAAGTCACAGAATCAGGGTTGTAGCAGTAAACTCCTACTTCTCGGTAAAAACTTTACGGTTGCAGTCAGCTTCTTGTTGCTGGTACAAAGAACCAAACCAAAAGAAGCTTGTGTAAGGAAGAGTTTATTTTGGTTTACAGACTTGAGGGTAAGGAAAATGATGGCATGAACAGAGGCTGGATATCACCTCCTGACTAAAACCAGATAGATAACAGCAACAGGAAGGGGAAGCTTGCTAAAACACCCCTAAACCTGCCCCCAGTAACACACCTCCAAAAACGTTCCAATTCTAAAATTGCCACCAGCTGAGAACAAGCACTCAGAATATAAGTTTATGAGGGACACCTGATTCAAACCACCACAGCTAATTAATTAAAAGGTCAACCACTATTTTGCCCTTATCTTGATACAAAGTGAGGCCATGATTCTCCTGAAATACTGATCTACAAAACATTCATATTTCTAGAGGGAAGACTGAATCACAGGCATATACATAAAGCATGCAAATTTGTATACTTGTGAATCAAAAGAGGAAATATAAAAACTTAAATGCATAAAAATTCATCTGTAACTCTATCAACTGAGACTCACCAGAACATTAAGCCTTAGGAGAGAGTATTCAACTTATTAAAATAAAATTCTAGTAGTTTAGGTGTGAACACCATTTCTGTCATCTCTTACCCAAGTCATTGTTTGAATTAAGAATGTTCGGTTTTGGATGAGATGAGTTCAAAATGCTCTTGTTCAACACACAATTATAAGCTATGTTTTGAAGAAATGAGGACACCTGTCAAGGTCAGACATAGAAGAAGACAGAATTTCCATGTAATTTCAAGCAGAGAACTGTCTTTAGGGCTTTCTTACAATTGCATATCTTCTTTGGACACTTTAAATAAAATGGTATGCAATATTCTTAAAAATTATAGTTCAAACCCTTTTTAGAGAAAAAATAGCTTCTTTGTGTTTGGTTCTCTCCTCTGTTTATACAATGCAGGCTAGATTCTGCAATACAGAATACAGAAAACAAACTGTGATACCTGGAATCTGATGTCAGGAATACTTTGCTGATGAATGTCTTAGTAATAAAGTCACAGGTAATGGAATCACAAAGCAGCAGGAACTGTAGGCACTCATCTGAGTTTTCTGAGGAGGACATTAAGGGCCTGATGGTTCCCAAAACACTATGCCACACATCACTTCACTTAACTTCACAACATCCCTGTGAAGGCAACACAGATAACTAGATGACTTCAAAGGAGGTAGATCTTATGACTGATCTCTGGAAGAGAGAAGGACTTGGGACACTGAGATCTCAAATACAAGTACCATGAATCCAAGTGTCTGACATGATGAATTAGAGACCAGGTTATGGCTACAAATAACCTGAATTCTGTAGAAAGAGTATCCACATCACAGATGTCTCTCTAAGGTGATGACATTCAGAACTATGAGAACAAATATGCGCTTGTCTGAAATAAGAGAAAATGAAATGAACAAAAGGCCAATAAATAATCCGTGCCTAGAAAATGACTCACCAGCCATGGAGTCAGCAGGGTTATTGCCCGCTTCCACCTCTGCAGTAACCCAAGGTGGCTGAGAAATGCCAGCATATGTGCCTTAAATGTTCATCACAAGCAAGCCATTACTGATATTCCTTTACTAGCTGCATTATAAGATATAGGCTTTTCTTGAACGAATTAGTCATTTAACTAATTTGTTTTTACATGAGTCAAAATCTGAAAATCAGAAGTGTGTAAAAAAGGTGGGTTGTTTCCTGGCTTGTCTTCCTCCTCCTGCTGCTTCTTTTCTTTGCTTCCCAGGCTGGACTCAAGTTCCTGAGCTCAGTTGATCCCCCCCAGCAAATGATTCCATCATTTTATCCAAAGTCACCATGGACAAACTAGAGGACCCAATTCTTTTAGTGAGAAAAATATTTTGCTGGTTGTATTTCAGGTTCTGTTTTATCTTTGCTATCTACATTGCCTGGCAACTACTTTTGTAATGAAAGAACCCTTTTTCTCTGAAAGAAAACTAACTTTTTAAAGAGTCCTTTCTGATGTTGGTTCTCTGTAAGCTAGTATTTTAATCTCTATCAAAGTTATTTCAGAACAAAAAAGAAGAAATGTTGAAAATTAAGTTTATTGAATAAGTAGCCATAGTTATAAAAACATGAAAGGGAAGGTTAGTATGCACTGCAAGGAGGGAAGTCAATAAATTTCCTTTATACCTCAACTGAAGTCCATGTCTCTGCCTTTGAACATGACTAATTAAATATTGGCTATTTTTGGTCATTATGGACTATCAATCAGTTTAAAATACTAGTAAGACATCATATTGTGATGGTTCCTCTTCTTTTAAGAGTACAAACCTGGGGATGTTGGTGTAGTAGAACATAGTGTCACATCTATAACCTCAGCACTCAGGAGACTGAGGCAGATAGTTTAGTGTTCCAGGCTAGCCTGGGCTACAAGTGAATCTCTATCTCAAAATACAAGTAAATGAATTGAGACCTTGGACAAAATGGGACAATTTGAACTGTGCCATTTATTTTTGGGAGTATGGAGATAAGACTAAAGGTAAAATGCTTAGCTGGAAAAATCCTCTGTTGGCTTAAGCCATGCAGAGAGACATAAAATGATGACACAAGAAACTAACAGCAATAAAATTCAATTTGAATCTGACAGTGGGTATTGATCTACAGAAAGAGGCAGGCCTGGTTCTAGCTGACAGAGCTGGCGGATTCGGTCGAAAGCAGTTTCACTGAGTGTACACAACAGTGCTTTGAATTGAAATGGCAATGCTGATGGTGTCCTACTGTGTTTCTAGGTAAATACTGAGTATAATATGAGGGGAGGGAGGACCTTCATGCTTTCCTTTTCACAGAATTTACCATATGTGTTCTCTTCTTGCAATAGTTCAGCAGTGAGAACACAGAAACTGGGCCTGGTGATGCAGGCTGTGGAAGATTGAACATAGAGCTCAAGGCCAGTCTAGGCTACATGGGATTTTGAGGCAGCCACGAGTACAGAAGATCCTGTCTCAAAACTTAACACAGAATGAAAGGCAACTCAATGTTTTGTGCAGGTTGTGACCACTGCCAACAGTTGTCAAGAGTCACCAACCATCCAAGTCTGAAAGTCGCTGGGTTTGACCTCCATAACTGAGAACATTCCGGAGATGTCTGAGGGCAAACAAAGACGCTATATGGCTTGTGTGTGGCTCATGGATTATTTTAATTCTCCATAATTGAGACCTATTTTTATATGTGTACTGTGTGTGTGCGCATATGTGTGTATGTATGTATGTATACAGGCCCCTCATGTGCATAGGTACATATACACGTGTACATGTCTGTATGTAGGCTGGAGGTTTAATCGTTGGTGTTCTCCATAGCTTCCCATTTGGTTTATGAGGCAAGGTCTCTTATTGAACCCAAGGCTCACCAGTGTGCTTAGACTGGACAGCTTACAAGCACAACGAGGAGCTTACTATTCTATTCCTAACTCCTCTACTCTTGCATTACAGGCATGTAGCACCACACGTGACTTTTGACATGGGTTCTGGAATCCAAACTCAGGTTCTCATACTTTCATGGCAAGCACTTTTTCAGCCCTGTCAGCTCTTTATCGATCTGAAAAACTGAATGTGGCCAGGTAGCATCAAGTGTTTATATCTTTTCTTGACAGTCTCAGTTATAACTTTATATCTGTAAAGTTTTCTTGAGATGCGTCTATTGATTTATAAGCCAGATTCACCTGGATTACATTGAAGGCAGTAATGAAATTACTACAAAAACTAAGATCACTCACTACCCAGTATCACATGAGATATCACACATCCACTCACACATATGCGCACTAACAGACAACCTCATAGAACAGCTTACTGATTGAAAAGAAGCACTCAGTAATGTCTCTCAGAAGATCTGAACAGCTGATCAAAAGCCTTTAGCACAACAAAGCATTACTGAGGACTCTGTGTGATGTGAGGTGCTAAGTCATTTATCTATAAGTAGCCACCAGGGAACCAGTGAATCAGATGTATAATTAGAAAACAGAATGGGTCCCGCTGTTCTTCTCTACTGAGGGGAAATAAATGATTGTTGATTTCAGCACCAGAATTGGTAGTTACACATAAAAGAACAACCTTCAAGTATGAAAATGCTGAAAGACAATTGAATACCATGCCACGATTTAGGTTGGTGAACACCTGAAGTGGGTTGGAGAAGGGGCTAGCCATAGAACACAGAGAAAGGCTGAAGAACTCAGGGAAGGGTGGATATAAGAAAGCTGGGAAACTTCATATGGTCACTACTGACAAGTCCAGAGGTTGTATAATATGAGGGAAGGGAAAGGTCTAGTTTTTGGTAGGTCAAAAATACTTTAACTCATAACTTTGGAAGTTCCTACTCAAAGTCAGGAAACCAATCATTGTTGGCCTCTGTTTGAGATTCAGGTAGTAGGACAAATACTTGTCTCGTGACCAGGAAGCAAAAGGACAGCTCTCCATCTTCCATAGCTGTGACAAAATACTTCATATATATATATATATATATATATATATATATATATATATATATATATAGGCATACCTGTTTCATTAGAAAAGCTGGAAAGTGCATCAAAGGCAATGTTGGGAGAACACATAGTAAAGCAAAATGCTCATTTATTTGTATTTTATCTATTTTCCACGAGTTAGAGTAATAGAAATTTGGAGTATAGAAATGGCTTAGACTTTGGCAAGGGAGTCCCATAGTGCGGCTCCTGGTGTCCTAGGATCATACGTGAGGGCCCTC
>PVHP010044333.1:0-14147 GCA_004024765.1 Zapus hudsonius
AAGTCGGCCAGTGTTTTTGGCCCAAGTCCCACCCGCCAGCCGCCGTCTGCCAGCTCAGCCCGTGGGTTTCCACATCTGCTAGCGCTGCCAGGAGGTAAGCAGGCCTGGGGGAGGCAGTTCCCGGCTGCGGAGCCAGGGACAGGCCAGGGCTGCCAGGACACGAACTTCCTGCAGGGCCCGAGCCAGGCCTCGGAACAAGGGCTGTGGGGGAGTGGCTCCATCCGCTCATGTGGATATGCCTGGCGTCACTCCCTGCCTCAGTTTCTTTACTGGCAGCTGTCCTGAGGGTCAGAGGGGTCACATGCGGGAAGCTGAGTTGCCTGGAAGTGTGGACAGGCCTCAGCCTCAGCCCCAGCTGGAGACAGCTTGCAGGCCTTGGGTGAGTCATTTCCCCTGCGGCTGTCGAAGGCTGAGGTAGGAGAATGTGCCAGAAGGTAGGAACCATGAGCCATGAGAAACAACTGTAGCCACAGCAGCTCGAAGATCTCCTGTGCCTTCCTCTGGTACTGTCAGCACTACCCCTTCCGTCCTCCCTCCCTCCTTCTTTCCTTCCCTCCCTCCCTCTCTTCCTCCCTCCCTTCTTCCTTCCTTCCATCACTCACTCATTCACTTGGTGAACATCATTTATTTTTGTTTTTGTTTTGAAGTAAGGTCTCACCGTAGCCCAGGCTGACCCAGCACTCACTCTAGCCCCAGGCTGACCTCAAACTCCCAGTGATCAGCCTCCCTAGTGCTGGATTCAAAAAGGCATATGGTAGCATGCCTGGCTTGTTTTTTTTATTTCTGACACAGGGTCGCACTATGTAGCCTAGGCTGGCTTCACACATTCAGTGATCCTCCTGCCTCAGCATCCCAAGTGCTGGGACCACAGGCTACCATACCCAGCTTTACCCCATCATTTAAAAGAATTATTTGCAGCCGGGCGTGGTGGTGCACGCCTTTAATTCCAGCACTTGGGAGGCAGAGGTAGGAGGATTGCTGTGAGTTCAAGGCCACCCTGAGACTACATAGTGAATTCTAAGTCAGCCTGGACTAGAGCGAGACCCTACCTTGAAAAACAAAACAAACAAAATTATTTGCAGAGGGAGAGAGATAAAGGAGAGAGAGAAATCATGGGTGTGTCAAGGCTACTTGCCACTGAAGATGAACTCAGATGCATATGCCACTGTGTGCATCTGGCTCCACCTGGGAACTGGGGAATTGAACCTGAGTCAGTAGGCTTTGCAAGCAAGCCCTTTACCACTGAGCCACCTCTCCAGCCCAGCCCATTCATTATCTTCTTTCAACTTGATCTCGATGTGGATGTGTGGGCGTGCCAGGGTCTCCTGTCACTGCGAAGGAGCTCCAAACACATACTCCACTTTTCACTTACCTTTATGGAGGTCCTGGGGGATTGAACTTGAGCCAACCTTGAAGTGCAGAGCCGCCTCCCTAGCCCATGGTTCTTGGAGTCAGTATATCCGGCAGGAACCTATGGTAGGCCCTGTGAGGTGAGAATGACCTGGAAGGAACAGAGGCCCAGGGAACATGTCCACCTGCCCTGGATCCCTCGGGTGGGCAGTTGTGGGGTCTCAGTGACATGGACTCTTATCCCAGCTCACTTCTGGAATGTGTTTCAGAAACTCAGCCATCTTGGTGTTAACACTGTCCCCAGACCCCACGCCCACCTGTTACGATAAGTTCCTGTGTGGGTCACCCAGGCTGGAGACCGGCCCAGCCAGGATGTGGCTGGGAAGCTGGGTGGGTGGACATCACCGGGGGTACAGATGTGCAGAGGTCCTCACAGCTGCCTTGGCCTCATGGCTTCCAGCCTGCGCACCCAGTTAACAAGGAGGGCCTTACCAGCACCCAGGGTGGACTGAAAGGGGGCCCAGAGTTACCCCTTTAGACTTGTGTGTCTTCAGGAATGTCATGGACCCTCTGGGCTTAAGTCACACACTCACACATCTAAGCCCTGCGTGGTGTCCATAGACATTTCTTGAGCATCTACTATGTGCTGCGTACTGTTTGGGGCACAGGATATGAAGGGAACACCAGCAAACAGGAAAACCAAAGCCTCGCTCTCGGGGAGCTGATGTTCTGCTGGGGGAGGCAGGGATATTTTGGATGGGAAAAGTAATGAATGGAAATAAAGCAGAGCAGACACAGCCCTGAGCACAGACCCAGAAGGTGAGAAGGAGCTTGGCCAGGGCACTGGGGGAAGAGCCCGGCAAGAGAACAGCGGCTGAGCAGAGGCCCCGGGGACAGAGGGGGTTCTGGGTGTTTGGCAGAGTTGTGTCTGGGACACAGGAAAGAGGGGACCCGGTGGAACCCAGGTGGGCACAGGACATCACAGGAATGTGCAGATCCCAGCTACAGCTGCTTCTCTCTCCCTCTGGGCTGCATCGGCTCCTCTGGCCAAACTGTCTCCTTCCTTCCTTCCTTTCATTTTTTTTGTTTTCGAGGCAGGGTCTCACTCTAGCCCAGGCTGACCTAGAACTCACTATGTAGCGCCAGGCTGGCCTGGCATCACAGTGATCCTCCTACCTCAGCCTCCTGAGTGCTGGGATTATAGGCGTGTGCCCATGCCTGGCCATCTCTCTGCTTTCATGCCTAGCATGGTCCCTTGGCATCTAGTCCTGCCCACTGACAGAGGGGTGTTCAGCCTCTTTCCCTCAGAGGAGCTTGGCAGCAGGAGTGTAGTTACCAGTAACCATGGACTCCACTGAGGTGCAGAACGTGGTCACAAGGACCTGTCATGGTGTCATCAAAGGTGACAGAGAAGTGAGTTTTGCCCTGGCATGATGTAAGATGGCTTGGTGCCATTTGATGGGTTCAAGGTAGACCCATTCCCCTCCCCAATTCCAGAACATTCCCATTGTTCCACAGGGAAACCCTGAGTCATGGAGGGTTCACTCCATCTCACCCCCGAACCCATCACTCACCCCCTTCTCATCACGTGGGCTCACCTTTTCCAGGGTTTCATATTAATAGGGTCCCACAGAGGGCTCTCTGTGTCTGACTTCACATTTGCTTATCCACATGGCAGGCTCATTATGATCCTCCTGCCTCAGCCTCCCTAGCAAGCTGGTCTTTTCTTTCTTTCTTTCTTTCTTTCTTTCTTTCTTTCTTTCTTTCTTTCTTTCTTTCTTTCTTTCTTTCTTCCTTCCTTCCTTCCTTCCTTTCTTTCTTTCTTTCTTTCTTCCTTTCTTTCTTTTTTCTTTCTTTCAACAGGATCTTTTGATTTTTCAATATTTTATTTATTTATTTTTATTTATTTGTGTGTGTGAGAGAGAGAGAGAGAGAGCGCGCGAGAGAGAGATAGACAGACAGACAGACAGACAGACAGACAGACAGACAGACAGACAATAGAATGGGTGTGCCAGGACCTCTAAGCTCCTGAAAACAAACTCCAGATACATGCATCTGGCTTTATGTGAGTACTGGGGATTTGAACCCAGGCCATCAGGCTTATAAGCAAGCCTCTCTTTCTCTCTTGAGGTAGGGTCTCACTCTAGCCCAGGCTGACCTGGAATTCACTGTGTAGTCTCAGGGTGGCCTTGAACTCACAGCGATCCTCCTACCTCTGTCTTAGGCAGAGTGGGGACACCAGCTCTGGGAATAAAGGGTGCCAGGATCTGAGACCAGGTCTGCAGCCTGGGGTCCCTTCCTGCCTGGGGTTTGCCCAGGAAGGCATGCAGCCTGTCTGCACACCACCCAGCCTGTGCCCTGGCCTTCCCTGCCGGGCATCCTGTCCCTAGGGCACCAGCTCATCTGCACTCTCTAAGTCTCAGTCTCTGGCAGGCAGGCTGACACGTCACAGAGATCTTGCCTGGTGGATGGACGTCAGGCGAAGGCTGGCCGCGGCCCAGCCGCCAGGACTTGGTGGGAGAGCCTAAAGCCAGACTCCTGAGTCACAGTTTCCCGTTGCTCAGTCAGGCGGGAAAGGGGGGACTGGGTGGTGCCTGCCTGGGAGGGCAGGCTGAGACCTCAGTGGGCAGAACAGATACAAAACCATCAACCAGATGTGAAGGGTGCCCTGTGTGTAGGAGTGGGGTGTTCAGTATTTCTGGGGTTCTAGGCGGCCCACGAGGTCCTCCTCTCCCCACTGGCCACACACACAATTCAACTTCACTCTGTTTCATGAATTTAAAAGTAATGTACTTATTTGCTAGAGAGAGATAGAGAGTATGGGCACACTGTGAACCAACTCCAGACCCGTGCAGTACTTTGTGCATCTGGCTTTACGTCGGCACTGGGAAATCGAAATTGGACCTGCAGCTTTGCAAACAAGTACCTTTAACCCCTGAGCCATCTCTCCAGCCCCATCATGGGTTCTATTCTGCTCTAGAGCCTTCCATTTCTTTCTGCTTTGTTGCATCTATTGTCTATTTATTTGGCCAACACACATTTATTGAGCACCTACTGTGTGCCAGGCTGTGTTTTTAGACAGGGTGTCTCTCTGCAGCACAGGCAGCCTTGAGCTTTCTTGTCTGGCTGGCTATGTGGATGGTTGGGGAATTGAACCCTGGCCATTAGGCTTTGCAATTAAGTGCCCTTTAATTACTGAGCCATCTCTTCAGCCCGGGCCTTGAACTCTTGATCTTTCTGTGGACTGGGGTCACAGTTGTGCACCGGTGCCTCTGTTGATTTAGAACTGGGGTGGGGGGAGTGCACATGCGTGTGGAGGGCAGGGACAAGCAAGTCACCAACTAATTGAGCTCTCTTCCCAGATCTATTAATGCTGCTTTGAGACAGGAGCTCTTGTAGCCCAGGCTGGCTACAAGATGTCTTTAAATCCCTAATCCCTAATCCCTAATCCTCCTGCCTCCAGTTCCCAGTGTGCACCACCACACCCAGTTTCTGTAGTGCTGGGATGGGGCTTCGTGAGTGCCAGGAAGGCCCTCTGCTAGCTGAGCCCTGCTTTTCCTTTTCTTTTTAAAAAAAAAAAACATTTTTATTTGTTTATTTGCAAGTAGAGAGAGATAAAAAGAAGAGAGACAGAGAGAATGGGCACGCCAGGGCCTCCAGTTGCTACAAACGAACTGTAGACACATGCGCCACTTTGTGCATCTGGCCTTATGTGGTTACTAGGGAATCAAACTCGGGTCTTTAGGCTTTGCAGGCAAACACCTTAACTGCTGAGCCGTCTCTCCAGCCTCTATTTTCTTTTTTGAAACAGGGTCTTAACTCTGTCTCAAACTGGCCTCAAATTTATGTCCATCCTCCTGCCTCAGCCAAGCCCGGCCAAGTGTATTTGTTGATGTGAGCATTACACGTTTACATAAATGGAGGTTCCTGTCCATTTGAAACCACAGAAAACAGCCTTGGGAATGGTGAGAGCTGAGCGGAGCTGCCGGACCAGAGCTAAGGGGGAGGGACAGGCACTTCCGGTCATGGGTGGACAGGGGTCGGGAGTGGCCTCACTCAGAAAATGACCGTTGAGCAGAGTCCTGAAGGAAAGAGGGAGGGAGGGAGGGAGGGAGGGAGGGAGAAGGGAGCCCTGCAGACACCTGAGGAGCAGGAAGAGGTTCCAGGCAACCAGAAGAGCAAGTGCAGAGGCCCTGGGGCTGGAATGTGCCTGTTGTGTTCAAGGAGCAGCTAGGTGGGCAGAGGGGGAACAGAGCTGAGCCAGGCCGAGGGGAGGCAGGCTTGGGGACACCCTCCTGCTCACTTCAAATGACAGAAAGTGTCAACAGCCAACTCAGCACTGGAGCTGTGCCTACAGGCTAGGACTGGAGCCCGACCTGGCCACCTGCTCCGTCTTCTGGCTCCTTTCCTGTGCTGAGCAGCTGATCCAAGGCCTGGGCCTGCGCTGTTTGCCTTCATTCCTCCACAGTCTCCCTTCGGCCCTGAGCTGGGGCGTGAGGAGCAAGGCGGCTCAGAAGTCCGGCAGGGAGAGCTGGGTGTAGGTCAGTTGCTAGAGCTCTCGCCTGATGTGCAGGAAGCCTAGCGTTCAATCCCCAGCACTGAATAAAACTGACTGGCTGCACATACCTGTAATCTTGGGAGATGGAGACAGGGCAATCCGAAGTAGTTCAGGGCCAGCCTGGGCTATGAGACCTTGACTCAAAAAAGAAAAAAAAAAAACATTTTAACAAGGTGGCCTAGAAATACTAGCTGCTTGGAAAGGGGGTTACCACCCCCCCTCAGTAGCAGTAGGGAAGCTAAATTAGGGTCCTTACTGTGAAGTCTTCGAGGGATCAGTTTATTCTGTATTACTGCCCCCATTTTGCGGATGGAGAAACTGAGGCATGGAAGCTAAACTATTCCCTGTGGCTAGTTGTAAAGCACCATGAGAGTCTGTGTCAGCCCCCCTGAGGTGCTGTGACACCTTTGTACTTGTTGACATTCTACCAGTCATTATCTACTCCAGAGGAGGGGGAAGAGGGTACATTCAGGTGGTTAGAGTTAGCACCATCCAGGAGGGTTCTAGGGGACAACAGGGACCTTTCTCCTGTTCCTTGAGGAAAGATAAGCTTCCCATGGTGCTGATGGGGGAGTGGACTGTGTGTGTGTAGAAGGGGCACACACATGCCAAGGTCCCTTGCCACTGCAAGCGAACACCAGGCCCATCCATTTTTCGTGTCCAGCTTGATGTGGGTGCTGGGCAATCGAACCCGGGCTGGCAGTCTTTACAGCCATCTCCCTAACCGCTGTTGTCTGTCTGTCCGTCTATAGCTGTCTGGCGCATGCGTTTTGGTGTGCTGTCTCCGGTGGTCTCATCCGATAGGTCATGCCTGGTTCTCTGGCAGGTGACTGCTGTGTTTGGGGGATGTGCAGTGTGAGGATCTGTGCTCCAACAGTGACATGGCGATGGTTTGGGGTTCTTGCCATCCACAGGCACCCCAAGGCCAGCTGCTCCTTCCAGCATCAACCCTGTAGCCAACACAGCTGGAAGACAGAATCAGATCTCCAGGGGGGAGGTTGAGTGCTGGCCACCAACACTTCCCATGTCACCCCAGGGCCCGGCTCAAGTCGTCTTCTTTAATATTTATTTATTTGTGAGGAGAGAGAGAGAGAGAGAGAGAGAGAGAGAGAGAGAGAGAGAGAGAGAGAGAGAGAGAGGAGAGAGAGAGAGAATGGGCATGCCAGGGCTTCCTGGCACTGCAAACAAACTAGATGCATGTGGCACTTTGTGCATCTGGCTTGATGTAGGCACTGGGGAATTGAACCTGAGCCGTTAGGCTTTGCAAGCAAGTGCCTTTAACCACTGAGCCATGTCTCCAGCCCAACTCTTCTGTCTTCCCCCAGCCTGTCAGAGGCCTCATCGCAGAGCCAGGGTGCTGAGCCAGTTAGAGCCTGGGTGCGGCATTTGTGGGGGGCTCTGAACTGGTGGTGGTCACACATCTTAGGGCAACTGCAGGTTCCTTGCTCCCATGGGAGGGACAGGGCTCATGCCTGGGTGCAGGTGGAAGGAATTGTGCGTAATCAAGAGTAGACACATAAGCCGGGCGTGGTGGCACACGCCTTTAATCCCAGCACTCGGGAGGCAGAGGCAGGAGGATCACCTGAGTTCAAGGCCACCGTGAGACTACATAATGAATTCCAGGTCAGCCTGGGCTAGAGCGAGACCCTGCCTCATAAAACCAAAAAAAAAAGAAAGAGTAGACACACGAGCCACAGGAAGGGCAGGATGTCTTACAACACAAACTTCCAGACACAAAATGGCCTTAATCACGACTTCGCAGTGCCTGCTAATACCTCCACATAATGGGAGGAAAAGATGATGACCCCGAAACAAAACAGAGACTAATTGAGAGGGGAAGAGATATGGGGGAGGGGTGGGGAGGGACTCATAATGGCTTCCGATCCATGATTATGGAAGCTCTCAATAAAAAGTTAAAAATAAGAGAAGACACATGGCTGAGACAGGAGTAGACATCTTGTGCTGACACACCCGATAGACACAGGCGTCCTAGCATGGGCTGACCCTGCCATTGTCCTCCGTGGACCCCACACTTGTTTGCACCTATATGCACATTGACATAGCACACAGGAAACACGGGTGTGCAGGGCTGGCTCCACCACAAGCATCATGGACACAGGAAGTCCCCAGCATCGTGAGGGCCTCTCAGGTCCCTGTCAGTGGAGGCTGAGGCAAAAGGATTGCAATGAATCTGAGGCTAGCCTGGGCTACAGAGTGAGACTCTATGAGTTGAAAAGGTGGCTCAGCGGTTAAGGTGCAGGTTCGATTCCCCAGTGCCCACATAAAGCCGGATGTGCAGAGTGACAGAGACCCTACCTGCTACAGTTAACATCTTGCTCTGGGATAAAGCAGTCAACCAAGGCAGCTGAGGGGAGGAAAGGGTTTATTTTGGCTCACAGTCTCGAGGGGAAGCTTCAGGGTGGCAGAGAAAGCATGGCATGAGCAGAGGCTGGACATCACCTCTGCCACAGCAGGGCGGGAGCAGAACTAGGGTCCACCCCTAGCAACATACCTGGTCCAGCATGGCTCCACCCCCTTAGTCACCATCGGCTGGCGACCAAGCATTTAAAACATATGAGTTTATGGTGGGGGGGGCATGAAACTGATCCAAACCTCCACACCACTCAAAACGAAGACAAATGCTAATATGGAGGGTTATGCCTGTAATCCCAGCACTGGAGAGGCTGACACCTGTCATTCTGGGCTACAGAATGAGGTCAGCCTGGGTAAGTGAGACCCTGCTTCAATCCCTCCCAATACAAAACAAAACACAAAAACAAATATATAAAAATAAATATATAAATAAGCAAAAAGAACCGATGGGTGTGGTGACACACACCTTTAATCCCAGCACTGGGGAGGGGCGGGAGAGGAGGAGGGTTGCTGTGAGTTTAAGGCTACCCTGAGATTACATAGTGAATTCCAGGTGAGCTTGGGCTAGCCCTTACCTCAAAAAAACTCAAAACACCAAATAAATAAAATTTAAAAAATGAGGGCTGGAGAGATGGCTCAGTGGTTAAGGCACTTGTCTCTAGTGCCTAAGGCCCTGGGTTCAATTCCCCAGGACCCACATAAGCCAGACCCACAAGGTGGTGGTCCTGGTGCTCTCTCTCTCTCTCTCTCTCTCTCTCTCTCTCTCTCTCTCTCTCTCTTTCTCTCTCTCTCTGCTTGAAAATGAATAAATAAAATATTTAAAAAAATTTAAAAAAATTTTAAAAATGAATACGTAATATATGTGATGATTCATCTTGTCAATTTGACAAGATTTAGGATCACCGTGGAAAGAAATCTCTGAGCTTGTCAGTAAAGGATTTTCTAGTTAACTCCATAGGCTGGGGTCCTGGACTCTATAAAATTCATGGAGCTCTGTGTCCTCACTGGGGACCGAATGTCACCAGCTGTCCCAAGCTTCCGCTGCCAGGGGACAGGAACCTAGAACTGTAAGCTGAGCTCAACCCTTCCTTCCTCAGGTAGCCTTGGTCAGGTGTTTTGTTCCAGCAACAGGACAGATAATAGGAGTGATGTCGCAGCCAGCACCTTGTGTGGGGACAGGCAGTGGCCCCAGGAGCCAGGACCCTGTGATGACCTTTTTCCTGCTGTCCATGCTCCAGAGGCACTTCCTAAGGTGACCCGGCCTGGAATGTCACCGCCTGCTGTCCCTTCCCCTGCTTTCAGCAGGTGAGAGCCAGATCCTGCAGGTGCTCAGAGGCAGGCAGGGTGGGGCAAAGGCACTGGGCCCACCATGCCAGGCGCAGTCTGAATCATGGGTGCCAGGACGCTACTTCAAATCCTGTGGGGGTCAAGTGAGTCTCCCCGGTTTCTTAGTGACTCTGGCTTGGCCTGAGGGCTCCCAGAGTATGGTCACTACCTAGGCTAAGTGCTTGCTGCGGTGTCCCCTGGGCTATCCTGGGGTCACACAGAGTGGAGAGCCAGGCAGGGTAGAGTAGAGGGAGGAGCTGTCCTGATGATAAAGTCATCTCTCGGTCACCATGTCCTGGCAGCCAGACCTGAATGGATACCTCGCCCCCTCCAGCTCTGCCCCAGACAGGTCCAGGCCAGTGTCCCCGAGGCAGAGTCCCTGACTGGCCACCCTTGCCAGGCTCTGAGCTAGCCACTTGCCTGGGCCCAGTGTGGCTGTCTGGACCATTGCTTTCCTGCTGAGGCTGGTTCAGGAGAACTTTCTAGGACTAAGCACTCTCCTCATTGGGACTAAACTGAGGACCAGCCACTCCTGGGGACGGCGAGCTTGCAAGTGCCCCTTCCACAGACAGGGAGAATGAGGTTTCCAGATTGGCAGTGACGCATCTGGATCCATGATGGTCCAGGAAGGCTCCTCAGCAGGATGACAAGCCCCGTCCATCTGCTGCCGCCATGGGGATGCCCCCCAACGGGCCCTGCATTCTCCTGGGCACCTGCTTGGCAGCCACTCCCAGGGTCTTTACCCATGTGGCCAGCCGCCTTGGCCACCCCTTCCCTCCTCACAGAGCCCTGGGCCCCCAGCGCCCCAAACCTCCTGTTTGACAGCCCTGGTCACATCTGCAGTGATGCTGCTTGCTGGTCCTTCACTCCTGAATTCTCTGGCCTCCGATCATGCTGTGTCTGTAGACCAGTCGCAGGACTTTGTAAGTCCAGGACTACTGAATTAAAAAAAAATATTTGAGAGCGAGAAAGGGAGAGAGGCAGATAGAAAGAGAAAGAATGGACATGCCAGGGCCTCCAGCGACTGCAAACACATGTGCCTCCTTGTGCATCTGGCTTCACATGGGTCCCCGGTAATTGAACCTGGGTCCTTGGGCTTTGCAGGCAAGCCTCTTAACCACTGAGCCATCTCTCCAGCCCTAAGTTTGTTTGTTTGTTTCTTTCTTTCTTTCTTTCTTCTTTCTTTCTTTCTTTCTTTCTTTCTTTCTTTCTTTTCTTTCCTTTCCTTTCTTTCTCCCTTCTTTCTTTTTCTTTCTTTCCTTCCTTCTTTCCTTCTTTCTTTCTTTTTGAAGAAGAAGCAGCTTTTAAAAATATTATTTAGCAAGCACCACTTTGTGCATATGGCCTTACATGGGTCCTGGGGAATTGAACCTGGGTCCTTGGACTTTGCAGGCAAGCATATTAACTGCTGAGCCCCCCCCCTTTTTTTTTTTGAGGCAGGGTCTCACTATAGCCCTGGCTGATCTGGAACTCACTCTGTAGTGCCAGACTGGCCTCAGACTTACCATGTTCCTAACACTGCCTCCCAAGTGCTGAGATTCAATGAGTGCGCCACCACACCTGGCTAAATTTTTTTAAGCAATCAAGGAAAAGGTGAATTTTATTAAGGAAATATAATGCCAGAAAAGACTCTGGAGACAGTGGGAGTAGTTCCCAAAGGGGGGGGGAATGAGTTACTGCTCAATGAATACATAGAGTTTGTTTTTCAAGGTAGGGTCTCGCTCTAGTCCAGGCTGACCTGGAACTCACTCTGTAGTCTCAGGCTGGCCTCAAACTCACAGCAATCCTCCTGCCTCTGCCTCCTGAGTGCAGGACTAAAGGTAAACAGACTTGAATGAAATTCCCCCCCTCCCCAGGTAGGGTCTCACTCTAGCCCAGGCTGACCTGGAATTCACTCTGTAGTCTCAGGTTGGCCTTGAACTCACGGCGATCCTCCTACCTCTGCCTCGATCCTCCTACCTCTGCCTCCCGAGTGCTGGGATTAAAGGCGTGAGCCACCACGCCCGGCTGAATGAATATTTTTGAATGAAATTGGATATGGTTGAATGCCTGGCATGTCATAGGCCTTCAGCAAGAGCTAAAGTGACATAATTCCCTAAGGAGAGACAAGTTGGAGGAACAGGAAGACAAGCTCATCTGGATTTATATCCTATTTGCTGTGTGACCTTGGGCAAGTGCCCTGCCCTCTCAGGACTTTCATTGCCTCAGCTAGGGTAAGGATGATTCTCAGAGACTGCATCCAGGGTAGCTGACAGAGGGAACCAGCCTGTCTCCAGCAGGTGTCATGTGTACCCCCCACCTGCCTCCCAGCTGGTTGGGTGATGGGGAACAGGCCAGCCAGTTTCCACCTGCTGCCTCCTCTCCGTGCCAGAGGTGCACCTGCCCCAGGTCACAGAGCACACAGCAGGGAGTATCTCTAAGGACAACAGGCCATTGTGGCCCTGTGAGTGTTGGGACAGTGAATGGTCGTGGGGGAGGGGAGGCAGGCAGGTGCAGGGCAGGTGTCCACAGGCATCCCCCAGCATCGCCTCTGGGGAAGCACCCCCATACGTGCCCTGGAACCGGCCTGGCTGGTCTGACACCTGCTTGCAGCTTCTTGTCCAAAGCCAACACAGGTGTGAGTGTGGGGAGAGGGTGGGGGCGGGGCCTGGGGAAGGGGCCATGGGGTCTGGGGAGCTCAGTCACCTTAGTTTCCTGGTCCACAAAGAGGGGTCTCCTCTTGGGTCCTCTGATATTGAGATGCCTTAAGTTTCGCACATATCCATCCCTCGTGAAGACTTGAACTTTTATTTATTATTGTTATTGTTTTTTTGGTTTTTCAAGGTAGGGTCTCGATATAACTCAGCCTGACCTGGAATTCACTAGGTAGTCTCAGGGTCGCCTTGAACTCACGGATCAGTGATACTCCTACCTTTGCCTCCAAAGGCATGTGCCACCAATATTTTATTGATTTATCTGAGAGAGAGAGAGAGAGAGAGAGAGAGACAGAGAGAGAGACAGAGAGAGAGACAGAGAGAGAGACAGAGAGAGAGACAGAGAGAGAGACAGAGAGAGAGAGAGAGAGAGAGAGAGAAACGAACACCAGGGCCTCCTGCAAAGGAACCCCAGATGCACAATTGCTTTGTATGTCTAGCTTTTATGTGGTGACTGGGGAATCGAACACAGACCATCAGGCTTTGCAAGCAAGCATCTTTAACAGCAGAGCCAGCTCTCCAGCCCCAACTTCTTTCTTTTTTCTATTTTATTTAAGAGAGCAAGGGAGAGAGAGGTTGAGAAAGCCAGCATACAAATGATAGGAGGTGCATGCATCTGGCTTGACGTGGGTGCCGGGGATCAAACCTGGGCCATCAGCACCTTTAACTACTGAGCCATCTCCACTACCTCTCCTTCTTTCCTTCCTTCCTTCTTTTTTGTGGGTGAGGAGAATTGAAGTAGGTTCTCATGTCGCCCAGGCTGGCTTCCAATTTCTGATCCTCCTGCTTCCATCCATCTTGGATGGCAGGCATGTGCCACCATACCAGGCCAAAGACTTTATCTTTCACCGAAGAAGCATTTATTGAGCACTTACTGTGTGCCAGACCCTACTAGGAACTGGGCGGCAGGACTGAGTGGGATGGATGAGGTCTCTACACTAAGAAGACAGAAGACAGAATAAGAGATCATTTCAGCCAGGGGTGTGACAATGGAGAATTGAATTCATCCTGATTGTCAGGTAAGGGCTGCTCTGGACCATGGGGTGAGTGGTGTGCCCTGGGAAGGGAAGGGGAGGGAGAAACAGCATGAGTGAGCCAGGGAGGCATGGAGATGACCCCCAGGGCCTGGCCTGAGGGGCCGCCCCGCTCCTGCCCTTCCCCATTCCCAGGGGCCAAGGCCAAGGGCCAGGCTGGAGGAAATGGGACAGCTAATATCCTGAGTGCCACTGACAAGACACAGCCCCTGTGGTGGGGAGGGGCCAGGCACTCACTCCATAAACAGCCAGGACTCGTAAAGTTGATCAAAGGATGCCTGTCCAGCCCAGGCTGCTTCCTGCAGGGCCCAGAGCCCCCAGCTTGTGGGTGGGGGTGGGAGACCTTTCAGAGCTGGGGCTGGCTTTCAGAGGGTTCCCTCTATCTAGGGACAGGTCCTATGAGGCCTCAGTTTCCCTGCTTGTCTTGTAGTGGGTGGGGGCAGCTTGGAGCCTCGAGGGCTTGTTCCATGTTCCATGATGGGGGACAAGGAGGGTGGGCGTCAACACAGTCCTCCCCCCTGGAGACCTCCCATCCTCACCCCATCCACAGCTGTAAGATGCGAAAGTGATAATTCACTTCAGCCTCAGGCCATGGAGTAGAACATCATGATTTATAATCACAGTTTATTGGGGGCTGGAGAGATGGCTCAGTGGTTAGAGGTGCCTCCTTGCAAAGCCTGACTACCCAGGTTCCATTCCCCTGTACCCACTTAAAGCCAGATGTACAAAAGTGTTGCATGCATCCAGAGTTTGCTTGCAGTGGCAAGAAGTCCTGGAGCACCCATTCACTCTCATTCTGTCTTTCTTTTCTCT
>PVHP010044334.1:0-14135 GCA_004024765.1 Zapus hudsonius
AAACAGTGGCAGGAAGGTGTGCCAAATACTGGCAAGGGGAAGCTGGCTTATCACCCCCATAAGCCCACCCCCCAACAACACATCTCCATCAAGGTTGTAAAATCCAAACTGCCATCAGCTGAGGATCAATTACCCAGAACACATTCATTTGTTTGTGGGGGACACCTGTATCAAACCATGACAGTCTGCCCCTGGCTCCTACAAACTAATAATCATACATGATGTAAATACAATGTGTTCAGCTCAATTCTTAAGTCCCCACAGCTTTCAACTGAGCCATAATACCAAAAATAAACCTGTAATGGCACAGAACATTCACACTGCAAAACATGAGGCACAGCAAAAACAGATTGAACCAATACAAGATTTAAAACAAGGAGAGCACCATCAATCTCTAACTTCAAGTTCAATAATTCTAACCAATAACAAGTCTCTTGGAGATTCAATTCAGCCCCTCCAGCTCGGCTACTCACAGTCTGGGAAAACGCCGTCTGGTCCTGGAATTTATTGGGTCTCCATTGCAACCCACAGTTCATCCTCATGGCTCCATAAGGCTCCATGCAGGCAACCTTGCACACCTACTTCACACGCTGATGGCCATTTTTCAAAAACAAAACTGTGTTGCAAATCCAATGACCCTCTCTTTCCAACCAATCTCCATTCCACAGAACCAGGTGGGCTACCAACTTGTTAATCCAGGGGGGATCAAAGCATTCAGGCCCCTTACTTCAAAGAGTCACGCATTCTTCCTGTTGTTCCAATGCAAACCAGCTGGCCCAATCTCAATGGTTGTCATCTCTGAAACAATTGCAGGTGAACGGGCAGCAGTTTCAACCCAAAGATCTTTCTTTCTGTGCCATCTCCATCTGCTCACACCAGTCCATCTTTATGTAAAACAACCCTGCACAGGTTCCCAGGACACAGGCAGACAGAACATAGCAAGCCTTTCACAAAAACTGCTTCTGGCACAGTCCTGATAAAGTTCTTTCTCCCCCTCGTAAGCCAAACCTCACAGTCCATAGTTCTCATTACATTCAGGTCTTTCAGCTCTGACCAGAATGATCCATGAAGTTGTACTCACACCACTGTGAGGCATCTCTCAGGCTGAGATTTCAAGTCCTTCCACATTTTTCCTGCAGATCACTTCCAAAAACCCAAAGCCACAAGATCAGGGTTCTAGCAGGACCAGACCCCACTTCTGGTACCAATACTCTCTTGCTGTCAGCTTTCTAGTTGCTGCACAGAAAGAACCCAAACAAAAGCAGCTTGTGGAGGAATTGGTTTATTTGGCTTATGGACTCAGGAGACTCCACCCGGCAGGGATGAGCAGAGGGGTGGACATCACCTCTGCCACAGCACTGGAAACAGCGGTAGGAAGGTGTGCCAAATACTGGCAAGGGGAAGCTGGTTTATAATCCCCATAAACCCGCCCCCAACAACACAGCTCCATCGAGCTTGTAAAATCCAAACTGCCATCAGCTGAGGATCAATTACCCAGAACACATTCATTTGTTTGTGGGGGACACCTGGATCAAACCATGACAGAAGGAGAAAAGGAGAAGGATGAATTAGAGATATTATAGTGAATACAATGAATCAGTGAATCAGTTTATGTCATTATGGTTTCCAAGTAAATCCCAAATCCCAAAATGATTTACTTTGGCCAGAACAAGCTAGAGTCCACAGGTGAAAGTTCCCCTCAGGGAAATTACTGATCTTTGCTTTCATCTGATTCTGTAAGACCTAACCAAATCAGAGTACAATCTCCTTTAAAATGGATTGTAGATATTCATTATATCTACCAAAGATACCACACCACCCAGATTAGCATTTGATTGAATAACTAAGAAATGTCTAGATAATACAATAGCTGACTGATGTGACAGTGAAAACTGCTCTTAATGATGCAGTCATCCACATAAAGGCCAGTGTTGCTGTCTTGATGGCTGAATGCCCAGATAGCTCCACAACTTGGCTTCTTGAATAAACCCTGAATGAAAGTTTTGGGAATTTTTGTCACTTGTTTTTTTTTCTTAAAAATGGAATGAGGTATCACAGCTACGGCATGCTCTTTAGTATATGATGTGGCTTCCCCCCCACCATTGTGTTACCTGAAGCCTTCCTCACCAGATGTGTCTGTCTCCAGAAGACTGTCTTATCTGTTCCCTGTTGCTGTTAGTGTCTTTTAATGGACACTGTGGTGGTTTGAATGTAAATGTCCCTTGTAGCCTCACTCAGGTATTTTCCCCTTGTATGATTTTTAAATTTAATATTCTATCATTCATATATATAATGTTCTTTTATCCCTTTCCCCAGCTCCTGTTACCCTGGAGGCCCTCCTCAGTAGGGTTATGGTATTCATGTGGTGTTATGAAAGCCTCAGTCAGTTCCTGTGGGGTAGTGGGGGAGCATACATCAGGTTATTCCTACCCACTTTGGGGCTCTTAAAATCTTTCTGCCCCTCTTCTATAATGTTCCCTGAGCCATGGCAGTCCTGTTGGCAGTCTGATTTAGTGTTATGTTCTCTGAAGCTTCTAGATTTCCAATTTGATAGTTTTTGATTGATCACCGTATCTGTCACCATTGCCCTGGAGCTGGTTGTTAGGATAGAAGTAAGAGCAGTGTTCATGTTGCCACATCCTCTGCAATTTCTCCTGGGCCCTGGCAGTGGTAGAGGTGGCCTGTCTCATTGTGGGAAGCCTTCGAACTTCTTGTCTTATAGATGGATCTTGGTTCTCCTCCATTTTCTCTGCTATCTGTAAACTAAAGCAGATTATTTTGATGAAGATTAAGCTTTTTGCCTAAGTGTCCATTAGGCAGATCTCCTGGTGGAAGAGGTACATCCCTGGGGGCAGATCTCAACCCTAGGGTGTGTATACAGAGTCAGCTCATGCTTGCTGATGCTGGTTCTTTGTCTCTATGCTGTGGATGTATGATGAAGTGGGCCAACTTCTTCTGCTATGAAGAAGCTTCCACTGGAATTTGAATGTCTGAAATAAACCATTTCCTCCCATAAGCTGCTTCTGGATCGGTGTAAAAGCAGCAAGAGAGGGTAACTGTAACAGATACCGTTAAAGAGTGCATTACACAGTGAAACAAACAGTCACAACCTTTGGGTTCCATGTCTTGTCTTCTGTGTTCATGACCTTGTGGTGCCTATGGCAGGGCGGATGCGGCTAACAGGTGTGGCAGTTAGTTTTGTTTGGCTGGTCAAGAAGAATTACAGAATTTGAAAATTCCAGAAAGCCACTCCCTGGGTAGCTGAGCTTTCTCAATATGTTGTTTAAAATTTTCCTCAAGTAACAAAACAAAGTCACCATATGACCAGAGTGATGCCTGTTCTGGGGGAAAAGAGCACATTCTGAGGGCACAGAGCAAGGTGACAGAGTATTCTAGACTGTTTCTTCCAGGTGACATCCACCTTCAGCTGCGCTTCCATGACTTCCTTGTGTGGACTAATGGTGCGTGCTGGGCCTTTCTATTTTGTACATGCTCTAGAGGCTAACTGTAGGCAACACGTAACTTGCTTTGTCAGGATTGCAGCTTGTGGATGTCATATCTTATGAGAGTCTTCTAGAGCAGCTCTTCTAATGGTTTATTATTCATACTCTGTGGGGCACTGGTGTGTGTGTGTGTATGTGTGTGTGTGTGTGTGTGTGTGTGTGTGTGTGTGTGTGTGTGCAAGGGGGATCTGTACTTTATTCTCTTTGGAATTTCTTGTATCTTGTTTGGTATGACCTGAAAGTGTTCTTTAAAAAATAGTTGAGGTAAGTCTTCTTGAAGTTCCCTCTTTTCTGCCTTCTTCTGGGTACTTTCTACTGGATACCCCTACTGAGTGCTTCCTACTGGGTACTCCTTACTAGATACTTCCTACTAGGTACTTCAGGTTCCTCCTACTGGTTACTTTCTACTAGGTGCTTCCTACTGGCTGAGGGAAGTCTTGAGGGTCACTTTTATGTGGACACAATCCCTAACCTATCAAACACCTCAATTGGGCTCCCAAATCTCTGGAATTGTGAGAGTTAAATTTATGCATAGGGTCTTAATCCAACATGTCAGGCCATATTGTAGTGGAGCCCTTATTAGTGGGAATGTGTGGTTGCCCTTTTTAGCATGGCCTCCTGATCTGATCAGGAGGCTGAGAGAATGAGGCCTGAACCAAGGGTGGTAACCCCATTTAAATATTTATTCATTTTCAAGCAGAGAGATTAGAGAGAAGAGAAGAGAAGAGAAGAGAAGAAGAAGAAGAAGAAGAAGAAGAAGAAGAAGAAGAAGAAGAAGAAGAAGAAGAAGAAGAAGAAGAAGGAGAAGAAGAAGAAGAAAGAGAGAGAGAGAGAGAGAAAGAACCAGGGCCATCACCTTGTGGGTCTGGCTTATGTGGGTACTGGGGAATTGAACCCGGGGCCTTTGGCTCTGGAGGCAAGTGCCTTACCCACTGAACCATCTCTCCAGCCCATGGTAGCCCCATTTAAAGGCCTATCCCTGGTGCCTTTCACTGTGGGATCTGAGCATTCAAAACACAAGCCTATGGGAGACATTTCGGATTCAAACCAGAGCAGCTACTGTGGCTGTTCTCCTTTGTCCAGTAGAAATTGTTGCTCGTGGCTGACTACTAATTGTGAGCTCTCATGAGCGTGGCCAAAGTGCTCAGAATGTGCTGGTCATTCAGAGTGCAATAGATACAGGTGAACATGTACCCCTAAAACGGAGCTATGCACCCTGTACTGGAATCTCGATTTATGCTAGTGTCATTCATTGCTCTTAATTGGTACCAAAGGCTGATGTTAGGATGGGATAATATAACATATTTGGCTTTAGTTTTTACTGTAATCTGTGACATTTGGTAAGGGACTGTATAAATGAAAGGCTACATATGTAGTTAGACTGTCATTTATTTAGGAGAATATCATGCTGTTTCCTCTTTTATTTCAGCTTAATAAGAATTGCTGGGAATTTTTCTTACATTGATATTTCTAGCAAACTGTACTTGTATTTATTGAGCTCTTTTTTTTTCATCTGTGTGTTTCTAATCTGTGAAAGATTAGGAAGTCATCTAAATTAGATCCTGGCTTTAAGCCATGTTCTGGTGTCCTCATAGAGTGAACAAGCCTGTCAGAACAGCCTCACAGATGCAGAGGTCATGTAGTTTGCTTGAGTCAGTCATGGACAGAGCTGATGATCAGGGAATGCCAGTCGTCAATATTGATTTGTGGGATTACCTTAAAGAAGCACTCATGACTCCTGGTTGTACTGATTACTCTTTTTACACTATGCCAAATAGGATCTACAACAGTCCCATATTATTCATAGGGTGTATGTTACAAGATCCCCAAAGAATGCTTAATGCCATGGATAATACTCAATCCTACCTATGTGCACATGCTGTGCTTTTCCTTATATAGCATGAGTAACCATGGCTGATGTGTTGGGATTGAACCCATGGACTGAGTTTGAATCTTGGCACTGATATAAGCCAATTATTTTTTCAAATTTCTGCCAGCCTGTTTTCTCATCTATGAAATGTAGATGATCATATCTATCATTAGAATGTTAGGACTGTTATAATAATACATATCAACTGACTGGCTTGTTTTAGTTGCTTCTAGTAAAAATAATACTCCTATTGTGTGGTTATGACTTAGCCAGGGTCTCACCAAATTCAGAACTTAGAATAGTTATTCTGAGACGTTCATAGAATATACATTTTTCTTTGACTTATTACTTGAAGAAAACAATAATTGAAAGAAGCCTAAAAACCTGGGAGTGATGAGAGGCAGAGTAATGTACTGTGTATGTCTGTGATCATTTGAATATGAAATATTTCCCACAATTTCATTGTTTTCAATGTTAGGTCCCCATGTGGAGTCATTATTTTGGTAGTTTCTGGAGACATCAGGAGGTGAGACTTAGTTGGAGAAAGTAGGAGGCTAGGCTAGGGGCAGGTGCTTCAGGGTGTTTTGTTGCTGACCCCTTCTATTTTTTTTTTTAGGTTGTATGCTTTTCAGTTTCCTGACTTCTTTTTTAAAAAAACTTTATTATCCACAATTTGATACACTGTATAAGCAAACATTGTGTTGGTATCCCCACTGACTCCTTCATTTTAACTCTGTGCTTCCTGGTCACCATTTATCCAATAGGTCTTCCCTGCCCTGCACTCCTGCTGCCATAATGTTCTGCCACAGTGCAAGGAGCCAAGAAACAACTACTGAACGAAAACCTGGAGCCACATAAATAGTTCCTCTCCTAAGCTGTGCTGCTACAGTGATGTAAAGGCAATTAATGCAGTGCTCCATTGTAGATTGGGGATAGTAGTATCTGATGTGTAGGGGTGTTGTGAAAAGTAGATCAGTGAACACATAGGAGCCTTCAGAACTCTGTGGAACACACAGGACATGGTTCAGCACCACCACCACTACCATCATCATTGACATTGTTTTTAGCAGCACTGCCATAGCGTGGGGATTGTTTTAAGTCTGTCTTGGGTAGCAGTGTGTGTAGCTCGGTCCTCAGGAGTAACACAGAAGAGGTAGTGGCTGCTGTCCACTCAGGATGCTTTGAGGGTGACGAGCAGCCAAGTCCATCAAGATGTGAGCGCAGTTGCCGGCATGTTCAAAGCCAATGCTAGATGTTTATATGGAGTGACATTTATTTGTGTAATACTAAATTGAGCAGCCTTTTAATGAGCACCTACTTACCATCTGCTTGACCTTTTCTGAATACTGAACTCATGGTGCTGAGCAGACAAAAATCATGTGTTAGAGGTCTTCCTTTTATAACACTATTCAAGAAACCTTTTGAAGGATTCAATTAAAGCATTTTTTTCATGAGGAATAAATACTGGGCTTTGGTAAACAGAAGTCATATGGACTTTTTGAATAAATAATATTTTATTTGCATGTTATTTACATGGACTTGGTAGTTTGAAAAAACAAAGTAATTTGATTTCAGCAAAGTTTAAAGATCTCTACTTCTCACGAGAAGTTTGTTCTAGTTAAGTTAGCAAAAATAATGAGTTTTAAATGTATAAAATCCACTTACATTTATTTCTAAGTGCCTAGGAAAAAGTACATTGTTGGTTTTTATCATCATTGAGACCAATTGCCTGACCAAAGCAATTTAAGGAAAGAAAGCTTTATTTTGGCTCCTGGCTTGACAGGTTACAGTTCATCAGTGCAGGGGAGGCATAGTGAGTTTATAGGGACATAGGCGCTATACCCACAGCTCACATCTGCACTGATCAAGGAGAGTTGGGGATGCCAGCACTCTGCACTTCTTTTTCAAATCTTCGTTCAGTTCAGGCACTCAGCCCACAGGGTAGTGCCTCTTGCATTAAGGATGGGTTATCTTTCCTTCTCAGTTAAACTTCTAGAACCCCCTCCCCAAACACACTCCAAAGTCTAGATGTTTTTCCACCTACTCAATTTGACAATCATAATTAACCATCACAAGAAATTAGTGTACATAGGTTAGTATACTTTTGGAAAATGTGTTCAAAGCTATGGGTACTGGGGATATTCAATTCTTTCCATGTTGGCTTCTCTCTCAGAGGAGACACAACATTTATGCCCTTGATGACGCTATGCAAGACCCTGATGAATCATGTGAGATCCTTTTGCAAATCCATTTCATTTTGTTTTATTTTGTTTTTGAAGGTACTTAGTCCACATGTGATGTGCATATATATGCATACATATGCATATATGTATGATATAGTATACAATCCTCTGTCATCTTTCAGGTTCATGGAAAGAGTTTCAGTGTTTTAAAGGAAACATATTCATAACTAGCATTTAATATTCTGTCCCAGCAGGCTCTCAGAGTCAACCTATTTTTTTATAAAGTTGCCTAAGTGTATGACTTGCATTAAATTAATAAATTAGCGAGAGGAGTCTATAAATATGTAACATAATTTGAAAGTCTATTAGCTGAGAAATTTCAGCTCATGTTTTCTTTAGAGTACATAAAGATGAAAAATAAAGAGCTTTTATCTGAAAGGGCTGACAGTGAAAGTCAATGACAGAAAGTGCACCAATGAGAACAAAAAAAGAAACACTTGTTCTGTGTTCATAATATTAAAATATTCTGAAAAATCATGAAATTAATTATCTGTTTTACTTTTCCATTGCAAGTGGATTGGAAAATGTCAAAGTAATTTCTGGAGGAATGAGAAGGGTAAGGACTGAATCACTTGCAGGTGTTTTCTGACCATAGCAGAGCCAGGAGGATTGGAATGAGTGGAAGAAAGGAGCAGGAGACAGAGCTTACCACGCTCACACTCTTCCTCTGTGGGTATAATCTAGTCAGGAACAAAGAAGCTTTTGTTCTTTGTGTCTTAAAGGACAATATATTTGAAAGAACACTGCACTGAGTTCTAATTCTGCCCCTACTCATCTTGGCAAGTCACTCAGAGACAAAGACATATTGGTCCTCAGCTCTGGAATTAGACAACTGTAAGGAAACACACACATTTTGTGTGTATGAGTGTGGGCACACATGTGCTTGTATGTGCATGTGCATATGTGTGAGTGTACATGTGGAGACCAGACAGCAAAATCTTGTGTTATCTTCAGAAATACATCTACCTCTTTTTTTTTAAATATTTTATTTATTCATTTTCAAGCAGAGAGATACAGAGATAGAGAGAAAGAGAGAGAGCACCAGGGCCACCACCTTTGTGGGTCTGGCTTATGTGGGACCTGGGGAATTGAACCCAGGGCCTTAGGCACTGGAGGTAAGTGCCTTAACCTCTGAGCCATCTCTCCAGCCCCCACCTCTTTTTTTTAAAAAAATATATATTTATTGTCCATAATGAGTTACATTATTTAGTGGGCAAACACTGCATTGTTATCTCGAATTACCCAATTCCCCCCCTTCCCATCCCTGATCAGTTGTATATCCTCCTCCGTGCGCTTTCTGTATTAGTCCTGTGGCAAGGGATCCTGTATATCTTAGTACTCATCCCGGTCTTCCTGGCCCAAGTGTGTTGTTACTGATGGGTGCCATGCCTCCGGACAGTCTCCCCCACCACGGCTCTCACAATCTTTCTGCCCCCTCTTCCGCCCAGTTCCCTGAGTCGTGGTGGGTGAGTAATAAGGCTGCTTTAATGTTGCAAGCTTAGGGGTCCTTGTGTCGAAAATCCTTGGTTTCTGTCTCAATGGCCTATCCTGTGTTGATTGAATGACTGTGGTTATAGGTCCCTTGTTCATCTGTCATTGTCTGCTAGGTTCCCTATGGATCCTCCCCGATATGACTATGGTGGCTCCTCTCTTGCCAGGATCTCATCCATCGGCCTACGGTTGGTTGGTAGGGTTAGATGGGCCACAGCTCTCTCGTTGCATCCTGAAAAACACAAACACATTTGGCTTTTCCAGAGTTGGTTGAATGGCTGTGGCTATGGGTCTCTTTTTCATCCCATCCTTCTCTTCAGGGTTTCATATGGATCCTCCACAATATGACAGTGGTGGCTCATCTCTTGCCATGATCTCATCTTTTGGCCTGCTGTCGGGTGGTAGGGTTATATGGACCACAGCTCACTCGCTATATCCTGAAAAATACAAATACAATCTCCATTGGAGAGTTAGAACAGTATAGGTTAACAGATATAGACCATTCTGGATTACCTAGTTTCTATTTTTAGTAGCCTCCCTGTCAGACGTTCGCATAGTGCATCTTTTCTTGGGTGCCCAAGATTATGGGATCCGGTGCATCTTGCCCTAAATCCCCATTTCCAATCAAAGGTTCCCCCTCACTGAGTGGAATATTTGGCTGAATTTAATGGCTGTTGATTGACTCTCCCAGGCCCAGGCTCCTTCATTGCACAATTGCTCCTTTCTTGGTTTGCTGTTTTCTCCCAGTAGGAACTGTATCCAGGCTATTCATGGCCGCAGAATATGTTTCATGCCAATGGTCTGTTTACTCCAGTTATTGCCGATTACCTTTCCCTGGCAGCTTGTGAAGTGCCCTCCAGCCCTTCACTAACTGCCATCTGGGGGTTGGTTACCATTTCAGACCTCGCTGGGACTCTTGATGAAGATCGATGGCATTCTGTGGTTTCTTCAGCAACAGGATGTTGTCTCAGGCCTGGGGAGAGCATTCAAGAGCCTTGACAGAATTCTGTCTTGTTTTTGGAACCTCATGGGTCACTTTGGTCAACAGCTCAGTGAGGGAAGGGACCGGTGACTGGGACCCAGGGCTTTCAGACTGCTGGATTATTCATAGACTTAAACATTCTCCCCTGCTATTCATGACCCCTCTTGCCAGTTGACACCCACTATTTACTCTTTAGGTTACAGTATCCTCGTGAGGATTTTATGTTTTTGAACCTATTTTGGATTGGCCTCCTGCTTAAGCCATTCCCCTCCCCCCTTCCCTTACCCCTCATTCCTAACATCTCACTTCTTTCTAAAAGTCTGCATAAAGAAAACATTTATCCTGATTAAGGTCCGCATATGAGGGAGAGTATACGGCGTTCAAATCTCTGTTCTTTTGAGTGTTCGCTTAGTAAGATCTGCTCAAAGTCAGACCATTTTTTCCTAAATTTCCATATGTCATTTTTCCTTTCAGCTGAGTAGAGTTCCATCAAATAAATATACCACAGTTTCACTGTCCATTCCTCCATGGATGGGCATTTGGGTTGATTCCAGTTCTTGGCTATTATGAATTGAGCTGCTATAAATATAGTTGTACAAAATTTTCTGCATCAAGATGTGGCGTCTTGCGGGTAGATGCCTAGTAGAGGGATAGCTGGGTCCATTGGTAGTTCTATGTCCATTTTTTCTAGAAGTCTCCACACTGCTTTCCATAGCGGTTGAACAAGTTTGCAATCCCACCAGCAGTGAATGAGGGTTCCTTTTCCCCGCATCCTCGCCAGCAACAATTTTTGTTGGTTTTCTTTATGATTGCCATTCTGACAGGTATCTCATTGTGGTTTTGATTTGCATTTCCCTGATGCTTAAGGATGCTGAGCACTTTCTTAAATGATTCAATGCCATTTGTGTTTCCTCCTCCGTGAATTCTCTATTGAGATCAGTGCCCCATTTTGTGAGGGGGCATTTTGGGTTTTTGTTAATAATTTTTTGAGTTCTCTGTAGTTTTTTGAAATGAGGCCTCTGTCAGAGTTGTGGCTGGCAAAAAACATTTCCCAATTTGAAGGGGGTCTATTGGATCTGAGTGTGGTTTTTTGTCTGTACAAAAGCTTCTGAGCCTGAACAGGTCCCATTGGTTAAGTGTTTGTCATATTTCCTGAGCTGCTGGAGATTTGCTCAGGAAATTTTTTCCCACTCTTATTTCATGCAGAGTTCCTCCTATTTTTTCTTCCAGGGTATTCAGGGTTACCGGGTTTATATTAAGATCTCTGATCCATTTGTAGTTGATTTTTGTGCACGGTGAAAGGAGTGGGTCTAATTTCATTTTTTTACACATGTTTATCCAAGTCCTCCAGCACCATTTGTTGAAGATGCTATCTTTGGCCCAGCGTACATTGTTGGCCCCCTTGTCAAAGACCAGATAACTGAAGTTACTTCCATTTAAAGCTGGGTCTTCAATTCTGTTCCATTGATCTGTCTTTCTGTTTTTATGACAGTACCATGCTGTTTTCATTACTTTGGCTTTGTAATATGTTTTGAAGTCAGGCATGGAGATGCCTCCTGAGTAGGATTTGTTACTTAGAAAGGTTTTGGCTATCCGGGGTCTTTTGCCTTTCCAAATAAATTTAGAGATTATTTTTTCTATGTCTGTGAAGAAAGAGGTTGGGATTTTTATCGGAATAGCGTTGAATCTGTAGATTGCTTTTAGCAGGATTGCCACTTTTACTATATTAATTCTCCCTGTCCATGAGCATGCAATATCTTTCCATCTTCTCACATCCTCCTTTATTTCCTTCTTAAGTGTTTCAATATTTTCCTTATATAGTCCTTTACAACCTTGGTTAGTGATATTCCAAGGTATTTGACTTTTTTAGAGACTATAGAAAATGGGACAGACTCTCTGATGTCTTTTTCTGTCGCTTGCCTTCTGCGTATAGGAAGGCTACTGATTTTTGTGTGTTAATTTTGTATCCTGCCACATGCTGAAGGCATTAATCACCTTCAAGAGGTTACTGATACTATTCTTTGGGTCTGATATATAAAGGATCATGTCATCTGCAAAGAGGGATAGTTTAATTTCTTCCTTTCCAATTTGTCTTCCTTTTATGTCCTTCTCTTGTCTTATTGCTTGAGCTAGAACTTCAAGCACTATGTTAAAGAGGAGTGGTGAGAGTGGGCAGCCTTGTCTTGTTCCTCAATTGAGTGGGAACTCCTTGAATCGTTCCCCATTGAGAATGATCAGTGCTTTAGGAGATTTGTCAATTGACTTTATTAAATTGAGAAATAGGCCATCTATGCCTATTCTTTCGAGAGCTTTGAACAGGAAGAGGTGTTGAATTTTGTCAAAAGCCTTCTCCGCATCTATTGTGATAACCATGTGGTTTTTGTGCTTGAGCCGATTAATTTGGTGTATCACATTTATCGACTTGCGTATGTTGAACCATCCCTGCATCTCTGGGATAAAGCCAACTTGGTCAGGGTGGATAATATTTTTGATGTAGCGTTGTATCCGGTTTGTTAGGACTTTTTTCAGGATTTTTGCATCTAAGTTCATCAGAGATATGGGTCTATAATTCTCTCTTCTTGTTGTATCCTTGCCTGGTTTGGGGATTAAGGCAATGGAAGCTTCATAGAAGGTGTTTGGGAGCCTTCCCTCTTTTTCTATGCTTCTAACAAGCTTCAGAAATATTGGTTTCAGCTCTGTGATGAAGGCTTGGTAGAATTCAGCTGAGAAACCATCTGGTCCTGGGCTTTTCCTTTTGGGAAGATTTTTGATTACAGCTTCAATCTCTGTGGGTGTGAAAGATTTATTTCGTGCTTTTATCTGCTCTGGGTTAAGCTTTGGAAGTTGGTAGGTGTCCAAAAACCTGTCCATTTCTTCCAGGTTCTCTAATTTTGTGGAGTAGAGGTTTTGGAAGTATGACCTGATGATTCTTCAAATGTCTTTTGGATCTGTTGTGATCTCACCATTGTCCTTTCTGATTTTGTTGATTTGGGTTTTCTCATTTCTTTGTTTGATTAGATTGGGCAGAGGTGTGTTGATCTTATTAACTTTTTCAAAGAACCAAATCTTTGATTTATCTATTTTTTCAATTGTTTTCTTTATTTCCAATTCATTAATCTCAGCTCTGATTTTAATTATTTCCTTTCGTCTTGAGCTCCTCGGGTTAGCTTTATCCATCTGTTCCAATGCTTTTAGGTGGGTGGTTAGGCTATTGATTTGAGACCTTTCTGTCTTTGATATGAAGGCATTTAGCACAATGAACTTTCCCCTCAGGACTGCCTTCATTGTGTCCCATAAGTTCTGGTATGATGTGTTATCGTCATCATTTAATACTAGAAAATTCTGAATTTCCTGTTTTATTTCTTGGATGACCCAATCATTTTTTAGGAGTGAATTATTCAGGCGCCAGTACTTTGTGTATTTTCTGGATCCTGTTCCATAGTTCTACCTTTAATGTACTATGATCTGATATGATGCAAGGAACTATGTCAATCTTCCTGAATTTGTTTAGGGATGATTTATGCCCTAGGATGTGATCAATTTTAGAAAAGGTCCCATGTGCTACTGAGAAGAATGTATAATCTGTGTCTTTGGGGTGGAATGTTCTGTAAATATCTGTTATTCCCAGTTGATCAATAGTGTCATTAAGCTCTGTTATGTCCCTGCTGATCTTCTGTTTGGTTGATCTGTCTAGAACTGATAAAGGTGTATTAAAGTCTTCTACTATGATGGAATTGGAGTCTATTTCTGCTTGATTTTTGAGTAGGGTTTCCTTTATGAACTGTGTTGCACCCAAATTTGGTGCATATATGTTGATGATGGTGACATCTTCCTGCTGGATCATTCCTTTGGTGAGTAAGAAGTGACCCTTATTATCCTTTTTAATTGATTTTGGTGTAAAGTCTATTTTGTCAGAGATTAGTGTAGCCACACCTGCTTTCTTTTTACTTCCACATGCCTGATAAACTGTTTTCCATCCATTAACTCTAAGAAGGTTGCTGTCTTTGGAAGTAAAGTGTGTTTCCTGAAGACAGCAGATGGAAGGG
>PVHP010044336.1:0-12611 GCA_004024765.1 Zapus hudsonius
TTTCTTTTTACGAATTGTGTTTTTATGTCCTTTGATCATATTTCTGTCTGGTGAAGCTTTCTATGAATTCCAATCTATTGAGAATTTATTTTATAGCTTTCAAAAAATAACTTGGCAGAGTAAACTGTTAATGATGTCAGACCTAAAAATCTGCCCTGGATGTTTATTTAAGATTCAGTAACCTACATTCAGGATGACACTGTTCCCTAGGGAGGGGCTCTTTTCAAGGAAATGAGTTTCAAACCAAAATAATTTTTTAAAAAATGATCTCCCAGTTAGTAAAATGATGTGGTCTATGACCATTTTAACTGAGGCAATTCCCGGCCATTGCTCAAGTGATTCCCTAGAGAATCATGGTGAGACCATCGGAGGTGTGTGAGAAAGCTGGCTGGCCAAACCTGTCGTCAGCTTCTCATTACTGCGACAAAGAACCAGACCAGAGTAGCTTATGGAGGAATAGGTGTATTTTGGCTTACAGACTTGAGGGGAGGCTCCAGCATGGCCAGAAAACAAAGGCCTGAGCAGAGGGTGGACAGCACCTCCTGGCCAACATCAGGTGGACAACTGCAGCAGGCGAGTGTGCCAAACACTGGCTTGGGAAGCTGACTGGAACCCCCATAACCCTGCCCCCAACAGCACAACTCCAAACTGCCATCAGCTGGGGATCGCGCGTTCAGAACACATCTGCTTGGGGGGACACCTGGATCAAATCATCACAAAATCTTACTCAGCTAGTCTGAAGTTCATTTAGTTAAAATAGCCAGAAGTAAGTTTCACAGAAGGAACAAGAAAGACTGGGCCTAAGCTCACCCCTTCTCCACCTCCATGGGACAGTGTCTTGGATCTGCGGGGCAGGGCTCTTCCTGAACCCTGGAAACATTTCCAGGTGGAGAGCAACATGCTCCTTTGTTCTCCTTTTCCCTTCTAGACCAGTCCAGGGATCGCTTCCCATGCTCTTCTCATGTTTTAGGAAATGAGAAAACAAGCCAACTAGGTTTGACCTGCATCTGCTGTGGGCCGCTATGACACAAGGGTCGATTTCGCAGCTGGCAGGATCTCCTGCTTGGTCAGTCTGTTGCCGCCTGGCATTCTGCAGGAGCTCTCATAGCACTCCCCAGCACCACGAGGGCCAGCGGGAGGGCCTGGATCCCCTCTCAGTTCTAGCATGATCCGTCACTTGATGCCCTGAGGCCGAAGGCTATGGTGTCTATAGCAACGGGGACTTGCAGGTAGCCAAGTGTTTGTCAATGGCCTGTATTATTTTGGGGACCACATGTCTCCCTGACCAATAGCTCACTGTGTGCGCGCGCGAAGGGGTGGGGGTGCAATTCTGGCTCTGGGAATTATCATCCAGAGGCCATGGTTTTAGGGTTATGCTTTCTCCCTAGATTGGACATGATGCCTACTCAGTGGGGGAGACCAAGCCAGATTCCCTAGGACAGGAAACCAATAGGTTCCAGAGAGAATCTCCACTGCTCTTTAACTAAGAAGAGTGAATACACACATCAATATATCTCTCTAATAACTAAGCTTATGCCCCGTTATTCAAACTATTCTTACTTTCGGTTGGGGAATCTGTTCTGTTTTGTAGGTGGAGGAAACTACGGGGAAGAAGGATACATCAATTCCTCAAGAAGAGAGAGCCACCAGGAGACCTCATCCGCCCGGGCCCAGAAATCATTACAGGGGAGGGAAGGGGAGACACAAATACCGCTCTCATGGCTAGCCTGAAAACCAGTTCCAGGGAAACGTTTACAGAAACTATGGTCACTCAGACCTCATGAAAACAGAGAAAGCACACCCAGTCAGCTCTGTGTCTTGCCCGTCAAGGCTCAGGGAACAAAAAGATTCTAAGCGCCTCAGGCGTGGGGATAGCCTAGGACGCCATTTCCCCTATCCCCATGGAGACAGACTGAGGCCCCACAATAAATACCTAAACCCCACCGAAGATCCTCATCAGAATTGGGGCAGTGAAGAGGGAGTCTATGTGTGCAGCCTTTTTACTAAAAAATCAATAATTAAGAAAAAGTCTAGTTTTCTCTTTCACCCTCTCTCTTAAAGCACAAAGCAGATAAAGCAGTTTGATCTCAAGTCTGAGGCTAGCCCGAGATGCACAGGAAGACGATAGCATAGCTAAGGAAGAAGACGCTTAAAGCTGAAACCTGGGGAGGTCATACTAAGCTTTTAGAATTACAAGTTTGCCTCTGATTCTAACCACCCTCAAGTTTACTGTTGCACCAAGACAGTGGCAGAGCTGGGCTCTAACGCAGGGCTGTGTCTTCAAGTGCATTTTTTGTAGGGCTAGATGCCTCATAAATCACATTGTCTGCTTTTTCTATTTTTATAGGCGAGGGAACCAGCGAGATGTGCAGCTTGCCTGAGGCTTTCAGAAATCTCTTGGTAGAGCTGAGCAGAGGAGACTGGACCAGGTCTGGCCATAGCTGGGACTTCTCTGTGCTGACTCGCTGACTCACCTTCGAGGTGATGACTTCGTTTAACAAGGGCTCATTGTGAAATGTAAACAAATGTGATTGTTCAAGAACATCTTGCATAATGTGCGCTAAAGCCCATGTTCCTTGCTTAGCTTCCTGTTTAGAAGCATTTCCTATGGATCCCTACAACCACCCTCAGTACGGTGATTACCCAGGATCCAGCCCAATCAAATCAAAATCAGGACAGCCAATCATTGCATGAGATTTTCTGTCTTCCCTTAAGTTACGTGTGCACACAGCTCATATCACCTGGGGAATTCCACATGAAGATAGTGACCAGAGGTGCTTTTCTTGGCCTCCTCAGGGTATAAGGCCTGCTTCCTGGCTGCCCTCTGACTCACCATTCACTAGCTCCCATTTCTCCACTTTCCGCTGGGAAAACTGGGTGAGTTTTCCCACCCACACTCCGAGCTGCTAGGATTATTGAACATCTATTTTATTTGAGCATCTCCTTAGGCATCCCACTTTTCTCTCCAAGTAGTTTGTTAGCAAGTCTTCTGGGAAATGTGGCACATTCCATTTGTTTCTCTGTCTTTTCCCCAATGTTCACATAAAGTTATTATCCCCATTTTAAGAAATCTAAAGGCCAGTGAGGATAATTTACCCAAATTAAGTGTGTATAGGTGTCCTCTAGTGTGTGCACAGGTGTCTTCTAGTGTGTGTACAGGTGTCCTCTAGTGTGTGCACAGGTGTCCTCTAGTGTACGCACAGGTGTCCTCCAAGCAGAACTGGCACAGCAGCTCGGCCATCCTGATTCTTACAAGGACAGCCCTCACTGTGAGTATTTGTCTTTCTCAAGGTGACGTTCTTCTGTTGAGACTTGATGAGACTCGACCTCTGCTCAGCTTAGTGACCCTTCAAATGCAGCCCTTGAGCCAGCTGGCTGCTGATTCAAAGATGGTTTCTGTCTTGTCCTCAGCTCAGTGAAGGCACCAGGTGTATTTTCCCATCACGTATCCCCCTCTATCCTATCAACCTCTTACATGTATGGTTTCATGAAACAATACTTGAGAAATTAGATAAAATTAAAGTCAATGTTTCTCAGTTGTGTTCCAGCTAACATTGTTGTGTGACCTGTTAATAGATATGGTAAACAAAAAAATCAATCACAAACCAGTTTGAGTACAAATAATTTTGATAAATCCTGATTATGTGAATTCCCCTTTGGGAGATTCATGATAAATATTAGCACTTTGAAGATACGCCAGGTTCTGATCAGTGGTTTAACTCCATGCCTCTCAGAAGTAGGAACATTGCTGTTGGGTGTTGAGCAGCCACAGGGCCTGCTCCCACCCAAATTCTGGTGTCTTGTGCTGAAAGGCAGCTGGTGGAGGGTCCTCTTTGGGGAATCCAGCCCTCATCCTGCCATCAGCTACTTGGTGATTGTGCCTGGGTGTCCCCTCTCTGGCCTCAATTTCCTCATCTGTAAACTGATGGTGATGCACCATTTTATCTCTCCAGTTCTGATATGGTCACCCAAACACATGGAACTGATGGAACCACAACCAAAAATATCCCAAGACACTGTCAACCCTTATACGTTCTTTTAAAAAACTATACCTTTAGTTACTTATGTGAAAGAGAGAGAAAGAGAAAGAGAGAGAGGCAGATAGAGAATGGGCACACCAAGGCCCCTAGCCACTGCAAATGAACTCCAGATGCATGCACCACCATGTGCATCTGGCTTTACATGGTTTTGGGGAATTGAACTCAGGTCCTTAGGCTTTGCAGGCAAGTGCCTTAACCACTGAGCCATCTCTCCAGCCCCCTTAAATATTCTTCATCTCAGCCATCCAGAGACAAAAATGAGCTTTCTAAAACTACAAAATTCAACCATATAATTATTAATCATAGAAAGGTACTGTGGGATTTCACACCCGTTTCCTTTCAGGACTTTGAGAGCCTCTTGACTTAACCAGCTTCCATGCTAATGGGAAAGTCTGCAGAGGGAGGTCTAGTGAGTTTCAGTGTGAGCTCAGGCAGACAGCCATCTGTCTGCATGTCGTGTTCATATTTAAACCGAAAACAGTACCCTTCATTCCTCTAAGAAACCCCTCCAAGACTGCCTCCATGTGCCTGTCTGCCTTGAGTTTTGCTGCCCTCTCCTAGGGCTGGGTCTTCCCCCCTCTCTCTTTTGTTAATACTGGTAATATGTGAATAGAAATATGACTGTGCAATATGAGGGATGATTTTTCTGGGCTTTACTAACATTTATATTAGTAATCAAAGGTCCTCCTACAATAGAGCTGGGCAGTGTGATGCCCAAAAGCTCCACCTGGACGTCAGATAACTTTTGGGTTGAATCCAGCACTGTATCCTCCAGTTGTAAATCCCTGGGCGAGTCGTGACTCTGACCTTCTGATTACTCGTCTATAATGTGGGGCCAGTGTGAGTCACTGCAAAGCTGACAGGGCAATGCAATACGGAAATGCTCCTGGAGCTCTTTGTACCCTGACCATGTCAGATCGAGGGTGGCAGCTAAAAATCTTACTTATTTCAGACACAAGGAGAAAGCTGTTACCAAGGCCAGGAACTGGAATCCTGTGCAGCCATCAGAAAGGACACTTGTAATTTATGCCGATATTAAATGCTCATTTCATGGCCTCCACCCTGGCAGAGCTCATTGTTTATTATTGAACAGTGCCACCTTGTGGATAAATATGCCACACACAGGCAAGGAAAAGGTCTGTAACTCATCTGATCACAGAAGACTTTGCTTTGCTTGTCTTACCTATTTTCTCCTTTTGGACTTGGAGTTGTGGCCAAGAAAAAAATATGACGGTTTCTGTTGAAAGAGTCTCCCCCATCTTCGTGTGTTGTCAAGCTGGTGCAGACACACAAGCTGGGCTCTTTCACTTAGCCTGGCTTTGGTCATGTGACATGAGCCTTTATTTTGAAGTAGACCACTCGGGCACGATAGTTCTTCATATTGTTTCATGCATAAATAATAGAATGATCTGAAGTTGATTAATTAATTAAATGTTTCTGTTCCAATCCCTAACTGAAATGGAAGGAAGGTTTCTGAGTTCAAGGTCAAGCCAGCCCTATAAGCGCTACTTACTCTTCAAGGGTTCTTCCTTATTTGCTGTTCTGGGTAAAGATTTTCTCCTTTGATCTTTATAATCACCTTGCTTGGTGGAATAATGTCGGTGCCCGCTTAGGATTAGACCCTTCAAGGGCCCAGAAGTGACATAAGTCAACAATCACAGTTCCTCTCTGCTAGGAGTATAATGCTGAAACCTACTTATCGTCTTTCTTGTAATAGGCATGAGAGATACATCAATTTTACAGATTTGAAAGCCGAGTCTCACATAGTTAGTTGAAGCACTGCCCCAAAGCCTCTCAGCTCAGGTTTAATGTCCAGATCTCGTCTAGTTCTGGAAGCCCCCCTTTTTGCCCTCTGGTATATGTCCTTCTATAGGTGCCAGAACAAGAGGGGATTTCTTACTTGTGTCCTGTGAACCCGACCTGAAGCCTGCTCACAAGCTAAGTCTCAAGCTGGGTTTTCTGTAGCCAGGTCTCCATTGGCCCTGGTTTTCTGCACCCTCTGTTCAAAGGAAACACTATCTAAGATTCACCGAGGCCATCTATGTGCCGGGCCCGGGTTGAACTTATTTAGTTTTAGCACCAGCCCTGTAAAACAAATTTTGTTGATATTATTCCCACTTTTCAAACAAGAAGGTCCAGGCACAGAAAAGTGCAGTAACTCCCACATGGTTACTCAGCCAGCACCCTGGTTGGAACCATGACCACCACAGCACCAGGAGCCTTTTTAGCAGGCAAATCCTGGTGCATGCCCTGTGCGGCCATAGAAAACTGTCTCAGTGCAGCACTTCCCAGAATCCTGAAGCTTAGAATCTGGCGCCATTGGCACCCACAGGGATGTGGGCACTCGCAGCTAGCTTCCCCCTCCATGTTTACAACAGTCTCTGGTAACCTTTTAATTAATTCCGTCTGTAGAAGCAGCAATTCCCTAGAGGTCCACAGGCCAAAAAGAAAGACCAATTCGGGCAAGATCCAAAAGTATCCTCACTGCAGCAAGCAAGCTAGTGATGGAGAGGAAGAGAATCTTCCCTTCAAGTCCTGGACACCTCTCCGAAGCCACCCACTCAGCTTATGTAAGCAGCTTGCACCACTGAGGGATGCAACCAAGGTCCCATGAATCTAGGACGGTCCTGCCGGTTACACGAAGCCAGCCACATGTCCTTTGGGAAAGCTGACTCTATGCTGGTTGAACTGTGAGCTGGGCAAAGGGGCCAAGCAGCACCTCAAGGTCAATGGCAAAGTTGTTCTACAGGCATCAATTCGGACAACATCTACCTTTCCTTAAACCTTTCCTACACAGCAGTAGACAGCCACCGTATTCTGGAGTGCTCTGGGCTCATTCATTCATTTATATTTTCATACACGCATGCCCTTGTGTATTAGCATCATTTGGATACGTATCAAGTATGAATCCCTCACCTCTGTTTCGAATCATGACCAGGTGTTGTGGTCCTTGGTGAACAGTGAGCTCTCCCTGTGCTAAAGTGAACACTGCTTGTCATCTTCCTCTAATTAAGTGTGAGACCAAAGTGAGCTAGCCGAGACCTAGGCTGATGACATTTCTCACTGACCTGGACAACTTCTCTGCTGAATCAGAGAATGACAAGGAAGGTTAAGTTCCTCAATTTCTGGAGCTATTCAGAAATGACACCCTTCCAAGTTTAATCTGTATCATTAATGTTTCCCGAGTTCAGACAATAAACAAAGCATAAATCAAGCACTGATTTGTAGCATTTGCCAACTCTCCAATGTGTTCCTGAGGGCCAATTTAAGCTCCTGGGATTCTGTGGTTGAGCACAGCTATATGAAAGGGATGTAGAATACATGCATATGTAATCTCAAGAGTAGAGTTAGAGTAAAATGGAGCAAGTGAAGGAGGGAGTTTTGAGCATTTACCTTTATTTTAAATACATCTAATTGTAGGCTTAATTAACTTGATTTTAGGCAACGGTTGTCATTAACAACTGGCTTACAACAGTCCTGGACATCTAACGACTGGCTCTAGCCAGTTGAAATTAGTCAGCTCTCGACATCACGAATTAGACAGTCTCTGAATTCCCAAAGGACAAAACAAAGAAACAATTTAGAGCTATAAGAGAAAACTTCTAACTCACAAAGTTACACACATCAGAACAGAACAACATCAGACCTCTCAACAGAAACCTAACAGCTCAGAAAGCAAGGGGTGATGTTTCAGGCCCTGAAAGTTTGTAACTGCCAACAGGGTTGCAAAGTTACCTTTTAAAACGGACAAGCAGAAACTAAAGCAATTCAGGGCCACCAAGGCAGCACTGCATACGGTATTTAAAGGAGTCTTAAACACAGAACAGGAGAGGTAGTTTAAATCATGAGAACACAGGAATGAATAAAATTCATGAGAGGTATAGATATATAGATGCACAGGAATGCCTTCTCAGCAAATTAGCACCCTGGCATGATTAGGGAAGAAAGAACAAATAATGAAACAACTACCAGGGCAAAACCCAACAGAATTGTATGAATCTGCAAAACTCTTCTTAATGACCCTGAATGTAAATGGTTTAACTCTCTAAGTTAAAGGCATAGACTACCTGATTGGATTAAAGACTAAGCTCCAACAATCTGCTGTAATAAAGAAACACACTTCACCTGTAATGATTCCGAGATTCAGAGTTAAAGGAAGAAACCTAAAATAACCCAGACTAGCTATAGTTTTATATCTGATAAAGTAGACTTCATATCAAAATGAGAAAATACAAATAAAGCCATTATATGTAAATAAAGGAAACCGTCCTTCAAGAAGATAGAACAGGTATAAATATATATGTGCTCAATGTTGCTGCTCCCAATTTCACAAAACTAAGACGAATGGACGTAAAAGGGCAGATAGGCTGTGGTAGTGAGAAAGAATAGAAGACAGAAAACACAGGGGACATGGGGAGGGAAAGGGTCCTGGTGAAGCTCTCCTGCCACCTAAAAGTCACCAATGCCAGCACAACTGACATTTGTATAAAGGTTGCCAACATACAGACAATATTCTTTTTATGTCATTAAAGTATCAATGAACAATGCTTAAGACCCGAGTGTATGTAACCTTGAGTATGGCCTTACTTTTTTCTCAGATGTTGTCTGGAAAACATGAAATAAGACTATTAACTCTTTTTACCCACAGTGAACACATCTTGCCTCTCTGTGCAACTCCTGTGATGCAAGGGTTTTCCTTCTCGGCTCTAATCCTGTCCAGCGCACCTTGGGGACCACTCTGTGCACTCACTGAGATGGCTTAGCGACCCTTTATGTACAGAAATTAGTCATAGGACTATTATAAAAACAATCAAGTGTGACTTCCTTTGGGAAGCCCCCATGCATGTTTTTGGGTATCTCTTTCTGCTAGCCCCTCCACCCCACACCTAAATTTATATAAAATGTCTTTTAATAAACTCCAGCTCTACTTCATTTTTGCTTGTGCTGAAAATTCCTTTCTATGCCGACGTGAAAGCTCTGAAAGGGGGCTCCTTGGGCTGCTGGGGCAGGGCCTCTTCTGCACCGTGCCTCACAATACAGAAGTAGTGGTAAGAGCAGGAGCCCTTTCTCTCATAGACAGACCAAACAACCAACAATGAAACTTCAGAATTTAACTGTACTACAGAGCAAACGGACTTAAAAGACTTTTACAGAACATTCTTTCCAATGGCTATGGAATATACCTTCTCAATAGCCAATAGAACATTCTCTAAAATAGAGCACATTTTAGGAAACTTTTATTGAATACCAAAAAAAGCTGAAATAATTTCCTGGATCTAATTAAATCAGAGTAGAATAGAACTACAGCAAGATAAAATAAACCATACAGAGATGATATACTTGAGTGATATACTCTTGAATGACCAATGGGTCTTGAAGAAATTAAAAAGGTGAAATTTTTAAAAATGAAACTGTCAAGTCAAAGGATAATTTAGCTGTGATGTTGACAGATATTAGAGAACTCCATAAATTCTCCAACATAAATATCTTCCAATAATTTATGTTCTCCTATACCATTTCTAGCATATTATCAACATTTTAATCTTGATAAGCTAATAGGCAAAAATCATATCCTATCTTACATAAAAAATCATATCATATCCTATAATAAAATTATTTTTGAGTACTCATTATTTTTCTCACTGTGACCACATATGTGACAAGAAGCACCCTAAAGGAAGAAGGCTTTACTGTGGCTCAGACTTGAGGGCAAAGCCCATCCTGGGGGAAAGGCACGGCAGCGGCAGGTGCTGGGGGCTGCTTGCTCACATGTCCGTGGGTCAGGAAGCAGAGAGTTCCACGGGTTACTGAGAAGGTATACCACTTCCCAGAGTCAGGCCTCATCAGAGATCCACTTCCCCAGCAATGCCCCACTTTTCAAAGGTTCCATAACCTCCTCAAACAGCCACCAGCTATAGATCAAGTCTTCAAACACACAAGACGGGGGGGGGGGTGCATCCAAATTATCGCGGTCAGCCACACACTGCTGGGATGAATCTTCAAACCAGGCACAATTTAGAGGAGGAAAGTATTTATTGAAACTACAGATTGAAAGGACGTTCCATAACAGGGAAAGAGGCTGGCCCTCTTTCACAGGTTTGAGCAGAGAGAAGAACCCATCACCTACACCACACACACAGAGTATGGAACAGGCAGGGGGGACAAAGAGAATTTCTTCCCCTTTATATAGCCTTAGAGTGGGGTCTTACAATCCTTCCCCAGATTAAGGGCTTCTTGAGTCCTTGGAATTTCCTTCCTGCACTGCCCACACAGGAAAGGATGTTTACTTCCAGCTTCTTTGAGCTTCTTTACATCCTGCCCCTTGCTGAGAGGCTGCCTTCCTGTAAACATCCTCCGAGACCCACCCAAGATAATTCAAAAGATCAAGTTGACATCAAAACCTAACCATCACACAAACTATAACAAAATATCTCTAGATTTGATAGAAAAGTTGCAAAGAACATTTGCAGAGTGCAAGTATATTGCATCATGGCAATGTTGCTAGATCCACTCAGCAAAGTAAGATAGAAACAGGTTGTAATTGGTTTTGAGTAGTTTGTTCATTAAGTCCCTTTAATGTCCCTACACACTCTCGCAGGGAAACATATTGTATCTTTCAATTTCCTCTGGTCTGAGAGTTTCTTGAGTTTCCTTGTCATTCATTTTCTTTGACAGTTTTAAGAAGTACTGGTCAGTGTTTTGATAAGTTGTCCAAATTTGGGGTTATCTGATATGTTTGCAATGATGAGTCCAGGGCTATGATTTTCTGCCTTGCATATCAGAGTTTGTGGTAGTAATGTGATGTTCATTTGTGGTATTAATGTGACTGAAAGATACCACTTTGTATATAGTTAGCAGACATTTTATAACCCAAACCAAAGATTTCCTTGTACCAAATCCATAGACAGGGAAAAAGCCTTATAAATTTCTCAGACCTCCAAGCCTGACCTTCTGACATAAGCACAACGCTCTGAGCATTGGGTCCTGTGACTATGACAGTTGCCTGGGGCTGAATTTGCATCTCAGAGAAGGAAAAAAAAAACTAAGAACTCCAAGGCTCCTGGCCAGTTCGTCCTGGCCGGGGCGTTCCCGGAGCTCTTTGTTTAACTTGCTCGCCTGCCTGGCGCATGGAGTGCAGTCCTTGGGTCCGGCCGGTCACGCAGTCCTTGGGACCGGACTGCTTCAGCACGCTTCTCTGCAGGGCGGAAGCGCGAACGACTGGGCCCGAATGGCCGTGACAGTCACCACCATGCATGCCCCAGCTCGCTCAGGTCCTGCGCGCCGCTGCGGACCCGCTGCCTACCCGCTGCTCCCTCCACCTCCTCCAGAAACCAAGGAACATGCTGCTCTATAGTCTTTAGGAAAACATGAGCAGTTTTCCATCTTTGTTGTTGGGCATCCTCGAACACAGGACAGCAAGTTGGTCCCAACCATGGGGTTCCCTTCTGCAGGAACATTCCCCATTGTAATTATAAGGAAGTGGCGGTGCTGTTGGCTCCACATTCCCCCCAGCCTGTGGTTTCCTCACAAGGGTTTCTGAACCCAACTCCTAACTCTTCTTCATCTACTTCTTCCTCGTTCACTCCTATTTCGGGTAACCTGGCTGGTGTTATGGGAGCTGTCAATACTTTTAACAGAGTCCCCATCATCTTCGACAATGCCTGAAAAGGAGCCCCCACAAGGGCCCATGAGATTTCGGAGCCCATCCTTCTATTGTCTTCTTCTCCTTTCACTCTATCGTGAACCTCAGTCACTTCTCAGTGAACTTTTTTGTCGCTTCACCATGAACCTTTGCCTCTCTTCCCTAGGCTAAATTATGGATAGATGAGAGAGAGAAAGAGAGAGAAGAGGAGGAGAAGGAAAAGGCAGCAGAGAGAACTGACCTTCCTCTTATTTTTTCGTTTCCTACATTTCTCTTTTTGTTCCCTATTTTCATTCGCTCCCCTTTTTTGTTTGTTCCCCATTTTTGTTTCCCCGTACGTTTCCCGGTTTTTGTTTCCCCGTACGGGCCACCACCTATCACTGCCTGTCGCCCGTGGAGGGCAGTGATCACACAAATACACACACACACCGCTTGTGGGTTGATGAACGTGTGTCCTTTATTGCAGCGAACAAGGCAGAATATATAGAGCTTCCTGGCCAATCAGGGGGTTAATGGTCAGTCTTATGATAAGAACCTGTGCATAATAGCCAATCGTGATCACCTCCTGAAACTCATTAAGTCAAGCCCCTCTTGGCAGGCTGTCAGGTGCTGTCCAAGACTAAGCCAGGGTGTGCCCCCAAAGGCTTTCGCCCCTGACACTTTGTGTATATGTGTGTGCTTGTGTTTGTCTCTCTTCCTCTCTCTCTCTTTCTCTCTCTCTCTCTCTCTCTCTCTCTCTCTCTCTCTCTCTCTCTCTCTCTCTCTCTCTCTCTCATGTGTGGGCGTGCACGCATGCTCATGTGTAGGCAAAGGGACAACTCATGCATCATTCCTCAGGCACCTTTCCCCTTTTGGAGACAGGGTCTCTCATAGGTCTGGAGCCTGTCAAGAAGGCCAGCTTGGCTGCCTAGGGAACACCAGGGTTCTGC
>PVHP010044337.1:0-14120 GCA_004024765.1 Zapus hudsonius
TTTGTTTTTTTTGCTGCGCCCTCAATGGGATGGGGGTGGGGAAGAGGGAATATAAGAGTATAACCTATTCACTGTGAGGTCAAGGATGGATCAGTCTCCGGGGGAACAATGCCTTGATACACGGACATTTAAAAAAATACTTATGCCGGCTGTGGTGGCACAAGCCTTTAATCCCAGCACTCGGAGGCAGAGGTAGGAGGATTGCCGTGAGTTCAAGGCCACCCTGAGACTACAGAGTGAATTCCAAGTCAGCCTGGACTAGAGTGAGACCCTACCTCGAAAAACAAAATATATATATATATATATATATATATATATATATATTTTATATTGCAAGCTCATAGAATGGGTGCACCAGGGCCTCCAGCCACTGCATATGAACTCCAGAGTCATACACCACCTTCTGCATCTGGCTTTGTGTGGATAATGGGGACTCGAACCCAGGTCATTAGGCTTTGCAAATGTTTTATCTGCTGAGTCACCTCTCTAGTCCAAGCAAGGATATTCTATTATTTATTTAGAGAAAGAGGCAGAAAGTGTGCGCTAGGGGCTCCGGCCATTGCAAGCAAACTCCAGATGCATGCGTCACCTTGTACCTGGCTTTACGTGGGCACTGGGGAATCAAATCCAGGTCCTTTGGCTTTGCAGACAAGCGCCTTAACCGCTGAGCCATCTCTCCAGCCCCCAGGTGATTATTTCTAAAGCCACTGATCACGGCCCTCCTCTTCCCCTGGACACCCGGGGGTAAAGCGTTATGGACTAAAGCTTACACAATTTGAGAAGCTCTTCCAGAAAAAAAAAATCATAATAATGTAAACTTAGGTACGGAGCCACCCCGGCGAGTGCCACCTGTGGTCGCTGGTGGGCGGGGCCTGCCCTCGGTCTACGGAGGCCCGTAGAGCCCCGAGACCTCCCCGCGTTCGTGCGCTTCCGGCCGGACGCGTCCCTGCGGCGCGCGCTGACATGGCTGCGCCGATGCTGAAGGCTGCTCGGGGACTGCTGAAGCTTGCGGACTTCACGCCGGTCCCTCGGAGACATCGATATAAGAAGAAATGGGTGAGGTTTCCAGCGTTTGTTGCTTCCGCCGCCCAATGTACTATTCGCCCCGGCCTCCTCCCAACCCCGCAGACAGGCACTCTCCGCGACCCGCTTAACTCTGGCTTCCTCTTCCGGTTACGTAGCAGCCCCTGGCTCCGCCCCTCTGTGTGACGTCACGCCGCCTTGATCACCTTTCCCTAGGTCCCTACGACCCGTTCTTCCTTCTCTCCTCCTCCCTCCCCGTCCCCTTCCCTCCATCTCCCCTCCCATGACATCTCCTTTCCTCCTTGAACTTTCATCCCAGGCGCCCTCAACCCTAGAAAAATGCCATCACGACTACCCCGTCCCTCCTGGGTCTCCATCGTCTTGCGGGAAAGGACTCAGACCTGTCCTCACTCTCGAGCTGCCTCTGGCGCCCAGGAAAGGTTTTAGCGAGCCCCCTGCCCACACTGCCGGCCTTTCCCCAAATGCAGGCAGAAGGTGCACCGACCCCCCTCACCCTAGGAACCCTTTTCCTTGCCTCACCATCACATCCCCCTGCTTATCCCGACGAACGCCCCCACGAGCTTCCTCCCCACCCCCACAGGGGAGATGTTCCTTTGAACCCTGCTCCCCACTTCTCGGAAGGCTCTACTGCCAAGAGCCCAGCCCCTCGAGGTCATCTCCTCCGAGCCCTTGTTTAGACCGATGCAACCTGCAGGGGTCACCCACTCTTCCTCAACGGGTCCCTTGTTATACCTGGACCAGCTCCCCAAGACCTCAGCGGGCCTGTCCTCCAAGCCCTTGCTTGAACCAGCACACTTACCTCTATTATTGTAGTCCGGTGACCTCCCCTCTCCTTACTCATCAGCCCCCAGGAGCCAGCCCGATGCTCTCTCCTCAGCTCATTCATACACCCTTGGAAACTGGCCCGGTGATCTCAACTCCCCTCATCCAGGGATCCCACGGAACTTGCCCCATCGTTTCTCCTCTTCTTACTCATAGGCCCCTGAGAACCGTCCTCACAGTTTCACCTCCCCTTGCTCACCGACCTGTGGAAACGAGACCTATAATCTCTACAGCCATTCCTCAGAGAGTTTTGGAAACTGGGCCCATGGTCTCCCCTCTGCTCTCTCACTGGTCCTCTGGGAGAACTTACAACGACCCTCCTCTTTATTCAGCATCCTCCCCACCTGGTGGTAGCTTTTACCATGGCTCCTTTAAGCCTCCAGACTCTGGTGAAGTGTCTAACCACACTTGTGTCAAACCACAGCTTGACCTGCCCCTTGGGAAAAACTGCTGTGGTCCTCCACTTTCCTCTCTGGCAGGCATGTCTGGCTCTCCCATCTTACCACAGGAAAGTTCTTTTCATTACACCCATCTTTGCTCAGAGGCTCACATGTCTGGTTCTGGGAGGCCTTACTGTGCCATCAACCTACCCCCTGAGAGTTCTGGTTTTCCCAGCTCATCCCAGCCCCCAGCTCCCAGGAAGCCTTGCTTTGAGTCCCTTTTCTCTTGGGAGACTAGTGGGGGCTCTTACCTCTTGTTACCCCCAACCACCATGATTTCTCCTCCTTTCCCCACAGAGCCTCCTCTAACTCAGTGTGCTTACCCTGCTCTCTGTGTCACATCACCTCCCGGGAGTCAGTTCATAGCTCCACCCCAGGCACCACCCCACAGAAGCTATAATGAGCCCCCTTTCCCTAACCCAGTTCCTCCCCAAGTGAAGTCCCCCAAATTCTCAGAGTTCCCACGCATTCCCCAAAGATGTCATTCCCTAGTTAATACTACCTTCCACTCCCCTCCTGCCCAGCCTAAGCCCCCTAAGGTGGGCACCTCTCCTTTGCCTCCTGCCTGTTCCTTTGGCCTTTCTGGTCCTTCTGTGGTGGAGCCATCCATCGCAACTCCGTCAGACTCCTGCCCCAAAGAACTTCTCCCAGAGAATAATCCTCCCCCTGAGATCATCAAAACTCCAGTCCCTACTTCTCTTCCACAATGTCTGCCTTGTGATCCTGTCTCACCCAGTAGTTACACTAAGAGCAATCCCCATGGTTCCCCCATGGCACCCCCCTGCAATACCCATATGTGCTCTATGGTTCCTACCACTTCCCATCCATGCCCATTCTCTGATTCCCCCAATCACTCTACAGGTCCACCTCAGTGTCATAACCAGCCTATGGTGCCTCCCTATGGCACCTATAGTGTTCCCAGAGGCCCACCTGCACACCAGTGCAAGCCTGTGATGCCTCCTTGTTCCACTCACATCTATTCTTTTATCCCTCTGAGAACACCCTTTGACCCCCGATGTTTACCTGTTCCTCGAGCTCGATTCTGTCCCAATACTATTCCCTGTGGCCTTCATACTTACACCGTGGCCTCTCAAGGCCCACTCAAAGAGCCCCCCCAGGTTCCCTACAGCTGCCCTCTGCCTTTGTCCAAGAGCTCCAGCTGTAGCATTAATAAGAGCTGTAGTTCAACCATTATCATCAGTGAATGCCAGAATAGTGAGAGCCAGAGCAAATGTCAGAGGCAGAGCAAGAGTCCTTGTCGTAGCAAAAGTCAGAGCTTCAGCAGGAGTTGTAGCAGAAGCCGGAGGCAGACCCAGAGGCGGAGCCGGAGCCGGAGCCGGAGCCCGAGCAGGAGCAGGAGCAGGAGCAGGAGCAGTAGTCCTCACCAAAGTAAAACTCTGGGCCAGTGTGAGAATCCCAAGGGCCAGAGTGAAATAATACTTCACCTTAGCAGAAATCAGAAGCAGAGCAGGAGTCCTCACAGTGGTAAAAGTCGCAGCAAGAGTCCCCACAGTAAGAAGCAATGAGGACCAGATTGCAGTTTGGACCAGACCAAAACCCTGGCCAGAATAACAAGACTGCCAACAATAAGCATCTCAGCTGTGCTAACCAGGACCAACCTTGAAGTCTACTTTCCCTTTTAATCTTCCTTAAAAGTTCTTCTCATGACATGAGAGCTGACTCCTGTCTGTCACTGTTATCCCTGTGGCCATCATCCTAGAAGTGCCTGTTTTGTGAAATTCCCTTTACCCACATCCTGGGGTCTAGGAACTCCTCCAAAACAGCTCTGTGTCATGAAGCCCCGTTTCTGAGCATTGTGGTGCCAGTCACTGGCAGGATCTGAGGTGAGTTGCTCTCATCTCTTCAAGGGTGGAAAGTTGTTGATTTTTCTTTTTCTTTCTAGTTGTATCCTGTTGAGCACTACTGCTGTAGATCTCATTTAAGCTAGTAGACAGTTTTTGGAAAACAGAAGGACCATTCAGAGGAACTGTCTGATTGTTAAATGCAGGCAGGGCTTCCGTGGGCCCTTCATAGTTTCTTCCTAAGAGTTCTTTCTTGAGTTTCCTTTCTCTTAAAATCCTTTCACTCCAAGCTTCCCACCCTACCCCATCTTCCTTGAAGTGTTGAGGATTGGATCCAGGGCATTATACATGCTGGGAAAGGATTCTGACACTGACCTATACCCCAACCCAAGGCCTTTTTTATCGATTTATTTTTTGAGACACTGTAACCCAGCTTGGCCTCAAATTTGGTGTGCTGACTAGGCTGCCCTTGAACTCTTGATCCTCCTACCTTAGCCTCCTGAGCACTGGATTACAAGTGTATACCAGCTATGGCACTCCTTGGTGACCCCCCACATGGTTACTGTGAGATGTACAACTTCTCTTCACAAACCTATAATGAGAAGACCAGCTAGTGACTCTCTCTCCCGTACTTCTCTGGTAGGCAGAAGCAGGATGCAAAGGCAGGAGGGGCATGAGGAGGATCTGAGTTTGCCTTGGGCTCTGAGGTATTGGTGGAGTCAGACTGGAGGCGGCAAGATTGGAAGGATTAGTCTTTGCCTTTTCTCTTTTAGGCTACCACGAACCCCAAGTTCCCTGCCAGTCAACTGGCTCTGCAGAATTTTGACATGACCTACAGTGTGCAGTTTGGGGATCTTTGGCCATCAATCCGTGTTAGTCTTCTCTCAGAGCAGAAGTATGGTGCATTGGTCAATAATTTTGCTGCTTGGGATATTGTGAGTGCTAAGCTGGAGCAGCTGAGTGCCAAGGACTTTGTGAATGAAGCCATTTCCCAGTGGAAACGGGAGCCTGAGAGTGGCCATTCTGGAACCCCATCCCTAGGCTTCAGTCCAAACCTTCGATGCTTCACGTTTTCCAGAGGGGATGTTAGCCGCTTCCCTCCTGCCAGGTAAGATCTGGATCCATGGGGACCATCCTATCTGAGTGCCTGCCAGAACTAGACATGAGGAGATCCAGCTCTTTCCTTCTATAATATGAAGCACAATACCATTAACATTTCTAATGTTCATTTACAGACTTGGCCTTTGTCTCAGCACTTTATATGCATTATCTGCTCTCAACAGCCCGATGAGGGAAATATATTGACCTTTTGCATTTGAGGGGAAACTGAGATGCAAAGAAGTTAAGTAACTTACTTGCTTTAGATCCTTTCAGATAGTAAGTGGTACAATTAGTATTTAGACCCATGGGCTGAACCCAAGAACCTGCTCTTGGAATCTGTTCTGGGCCTTCTGTAGAAACAACCACTTCTCACATGAGCATTCACCACATGCTCTCCAGTTAAAATACTTATTATTAGAAGCTGTTCCTACTCCCTATTTTGCCCTTAAAATCACCCATAAAACTGGGACAAGTAAACTCATGGTACTGGAGAGAAAGTAGACTTTGCTAGGGAACAGGACTCGCCTAGGGGTGTGAGTTTGTGGCAGACATTAATAAAGAACCTCCCAGGCCAGGCGTGAGCATGCTATGAGTTCAACTCCAGCCTGGGACTTAAGAGTGATTTCCAAGTCAGCCTAGGCTAGAGTGAGACCCTGCCTTGGAAAAAAGAAACCCACAAAACTCACTCAACCTCCCCAAACAAAAACAAACAAATAAACAAAAAAACTTATCTGTTTTTTTTTTTTTTCTTTCTATGCTTGGGACTAGAATCCAGGACCTGCTTGTGCTAGGAAAGTGCTCTACTAATAAACTACAACAGGTACTCTTATTATAGATAGAAAAAACTAAGCACAGAGAAGTTGAGTAATTTACTGAAGATCATACAACTAATGAGCAACTGGGCTGGTTTGAGATCCAGGCAGTAGGGTTTACATGCCTCACGGGATGGGGTAAGGATTAACTGAAATAATGTATATTAAACATTAGCATTGAGCCTGTGATATAGAACTCTTCAATAACACCTCTCAGTACCAATGGTGTTCTCATCAAGTTATGCTTAGGGGATAGATTGAACCAGGCTTGGATCCGTCCTGAAGCATTGGCTGTAGGCAGAACAGTGGAGTACAGCCGTGTGGTCCTATGTCATATGAGGCACTTGGATTCTTAGGAAGAGAAGTGAGGAAAATGAATGGCCATGGCAGATTTCTGGACATGGTTTGTCTTTTCACCAAAACTCCTATGTTGTGGGTTTTTTTTTTTTTTTTTTTTTTTTTTTTTTTTTTTTTTTTTTTTTTTTTTTTTTTTTTTTTTTTTTTTTTTTTTTTTTTTTTTTTTTTTTTTTTTTTTTTTTTGGTGTTTTATCCTGTTGGGCTTCCTGTGAAGTCAAAGGGGCCTGGACTTTTCAGTGGTTCAAGGAGTTTCAGGAAATCTAAGAGCCTCCTTCCGTGTCTCATGATGCCATTCTCCCAGGGTCTCTTCCTAGTAGGGTTTCTGTCTCCTTGAGTCTATTCCCAAAGCTGCCATGCTGAGCTCTGTCTCAGGACATGAAATAGCTGTGAGTACAGGGTTCTGTGACAGGCTGCTGTTGGTCATTCAGCCCTGTCTACCCACACCACCATTGCTGCCTCACTGGTAGCTCTATCTCTAGTCAATCTAGCTTTCTAAAACTCAAATCTGTCTCATTGGGCCATTTTTCTTAAAACTTTTGGTGGTTGCCTATGGTTTATAGTCCAAACTTTTTTGTTTGTTTGTTTGCAGTTTTTCGAGGTAGGGTCTCGCTCTAGCCCAGACTGACCTGGAATTCACTATGTAGTCTCAGGCTAGCCTTGATCTCACAGTGATCCTCTTTGAATCTGTGAAACACTTTGCATATCAATGTGTAACCTAGTAATAAGGAGTTCTTACTGTATGTCAGATACTGTTTCAGGCTTTGGGAATATTACAGTACAAAACACAAAAGCTCAGCCTTCATGGAGCTCACATTCTAATAGGAAGAAACAAAGATAGGAACCACATGAAGACTCACATATACACATACCTCCCTATACACATCGAGTGAGTAGTGAATGCTGATACTGTATGCTAAAGATAGAAGGCGATGGGAATCAGGAGTTATAGCTACACTAGTTCTGATGAACACTTGAAAGAATTAAAGCAGCACATCAGGGGTATTTGAGGGAAGAGTGTTGCAAGTAGAAGGCAAGTAATGGCTACAGCTTGAGGTAGAAGCCTGCATGGCTTAATTTAGGGATAGCAAGGTGGCTAGTTTGGAGTGAATTGATGTGTGTTTTAGGAGGATCGCTCTTGCCCACTGTGGCAGCACACACCTTTAATCCCAGCACTCAGGTGAGGGTAGAGGAACTGCCACCTTCCAGGCACAGCTGGGGTGCAAACCTGGTTTCATGTGACTTGCTCTGGGAGCCTGGGGTGTCAGGGTTAATGATGGAGATAGGGGAAATGCCTACCGGGTTTTTGCCGGGGTTTGACCCGTTTCTCAAACATCCTTAACCCTTTGTGCTCCGTGTCCCATTTTAGCAATACCAACACACGTGGTTCTTTATTGAATGGGGAAAGCTTACATTTATAGAGAAAAAGAAGCCAGGGGGATGAGGAGCAAGGGGATTGGTCAGGCAGGGTGGTGAGTTGGTAGTCTGCCAGGGGATAGGTGAGTGCAGACCACCTATGAATACCTAATTTGTATAATTGGGGGGCCTGAGTGGCGGGAAATACATGATTCTAGCCACGGTCTGTGGGGATGGGTACAGGGAAATTTGTTACTTGGGTCTGACACCCATTGCCAGTCATGCTGAGGTGGGTTCCTGTGGCTTGCTCATGGGGGTTGGGAGTTAGGGTTGAGATGGAGCTGGGAAACGCCTACCAGCTTACTGGGGTTTCACCTGTTCAAACATAGTTAACCCTTTGTTCTCCGTGCCCTCATTTAGCAGTACCCACAAGCAGTGCCCGACATTCAAGCATTGCAAGCAAGCTCCTTTAACCATTGAGCCATCTCTTCAGCCCTTGTTTTTGTTCTAAGTCAGGGTCTCACTCTCTAGCCTTAGTTATAACTTGTTATGTTGAACAGGCTAACGTTAAACTGATGTCAATCATTTTGCCTCTGCCATCGAAGTCCTGGGATTAAAGGCACGTGCCAGGCTCTGACCTGGCTTTTGACAGTAAGGTGGTCTTCTCTCTTCCAGATTTGGCAGCCAAGGTGTCATGGACTACTACCTGATGGATGCTGCCTCATTGCTGCCTGTCCTGGCTCTTGACCTTCAGCCTGGGGACACTGTGCTTGACCTGTGTGCAGCACCTGGGGGAAAAACACTGGCGTTGCTTCAGACTGGCTGTTGCCGTAAGTCAGCAAGCATCTTGGGCAAGGAAGGCATCCACTTAGTCTGGACGCATAGAATGCAGTGATCTTCTGGTCCTATCAGAGAGGGAATAGTACTTGCTTGCCAGCTCCTATATTTTATTATTACTGTCTGCAGTTGTTGCCTCTCTTTTTCTGCCAGTTGATTAAAAATGATTGCTGAGCCAGGCCTCGGCAGGTAGATTAAAGCAAGGCTCTGATAAATCTGTCACATGACTCTGATAAATCCATCTCATGACACTTTCACTTTTCTTCATTTACTGACTTTGTCTCTAAGATGAAATCCCCATTTCCTTGGCAAGCTAGCTAAAAGAGTAAGGGTTGGCTACAGATCTTTGGTGCGTGCATGTGTGTGTACAGTGGAAACTAAAGGTTGACCTTGGATGTTTTCTCTCACTCTCCACTTTAGTCTTTGAGACAGGGTCTCTTGCTGAACGGAGAGCTCACTGACTTGGCTGGGCTAGCTAGCTCATGAGACTCAGGGATTCCTTGTCTCCACCATGCCTGAAGTTTTATGTGGCGGCTGGAGATCCAAACCCAGGTCCTCCTCTTGCACGCCAAGCACTCTGCTCACTGTGCCGTTCCTCAACTATCATTGATCATCAGACTTTTTGTTTGTTTTGGTTTTTTTTTGGTTTTTTGAGGTAGGGTCTCATTCTAGTCCAGGCTGACCTGGAATTCACTGTGTAGTCTCAGGGTGGCCTTGAACTCACGGCAGTACTGCTACCTCTGCCTCCCGAGTGCTGGGATTAAAGGTGTGTGTCACCACGCCCGGCTCAAACTTGTTTTTAAAGATGGGGTTTCATTCTTTAATCCAGGCTGGTCTTGAATACATAATATTCATGCCTTGCTATATTTTTGTTGTTGTCGTTGTTTGTTTTCTTTTTTTTTTTCAACTATTTTTTTTAAATTTATTGTCCATAATGAGTTCAACATTTAGTGGGCAAACAATGAGTTGTTATCCCCAATTCCCCGCTGCCCTCCCCTCCCCCCTGTCATTGTTTGTTTTCAAGGCAGAGTCTCTCATTCTAGCTCAGGCTGACCTGGAACTTACTCTAGTCCCAGGCAAGATTGTCTCACTTTTCATTGAAACTCATTGCTGGTGAGTATGTTTTGTTGCTTTCTGATTTGTCTTTTTTTCCACAGGCAATCTTGCTGCCAATGACCTCTCCACATCCCGAACAGGCAGACTACAGGAGGTCCTTCACAGCTATGTGCCTCAAGAAATCAGGGAAATAAATCAAGTTCGAATCACCTCACTGGATGGCAGGAAGTGGGGAGAGCTAGAGGGGGACACCTATGATCGGGTGAGTGATTCCTGGCTTAAGACAGTCATTAGCTTCCTTAGTCTAGCCTCAAGCCCCAAGGGGTTAGGATCCAGCCTCTGTATTTGAAAATGTGGGGCTGTTTCTGAACCTGGAAAGTTCTCCATGAGAAATTTGGAGGAAAAAAAGCTATCTGCAGAATTGTCTAGCTTAGATGACTTGCTACTACTTCCATTAGAGACAGTTGACAGCAAAAAGAATTTGAACCTAACTGAGTATGGAAAAAGTTATCAGGCATATTTGATTTCCCAAGTCACTTGGTTGCTCTGAAGCCCTCATGAAGATAAGTATGAATGAGAACATTCTATTTATTTCTGAATATTAATACAGCACATGCTGCAAATTTCAGGAGGCACAAAAAGGTAAAAAGTAAGTTTTCTTCTTACGTCTGTACACAGCCATCTTCTTCCCCTTTCATTTTTCTATATCCTTCATATTATTTGTATATACAAATATAAATGTTTATGTTTTAAAAAAATAGGAGTGGAGCTAGGTGTGGTGGTGCACGTTTTTAATACCAGCTATTGGGAGACAGAGGAAGGAGGATCACCATGAGTTCAAAGCCAGCCTGGGCTAGAGTGAGACCCAGCCTTGAAAACAACAGCAGCAAAAAATATATCTATGGTGCTGTCATCTGACTAATCTGTTTGGGCCTCAACCACAATAAAAAGTTGAAAGAAAGACCAAGGCTCAAAGGACTTGGGTAGGGTAGAGAGCCTTGCTTCTGCCTAGTTAGGAATCCCTTATTCAACTTTCTTGATACAGAGGCAACAGGACAGAGTGAAGAGAGCTTTGCTGTCAGCCTCACCTGTTTCTGTTACCACTTCCATCAACCTCACCTCTTCATTTGTGAAAGAAGGTGATCCTGCCACACAGGATTATTATGAGAATTCAATGAGAGTACAGGGAGAAACTTAGTAATACCTGGCCTTGAAGGTTAGGCAGGTTGTAGATCTCATTATTATTCAGCCTGTGCTTGCATACTTGCATTGATAAGGGTTTTGTTGAACATACTGTTTGTCTTTTTTTTTTTTTTTGCCTAGAGTTAAATAGACATATTCTGTCAACTTATTTCATGGGCTGAGTTTTCTTTCCTATTTCACTTTTTTTTGGGGGGTGAGGGAAGGTCTCACTCTAGCCCAATATGACCTGGAATTCACTATGTAGTCTCAGGTTGACTCAAACTCACAGCAATCCTCCTACCTTGACCTCTGGGCCCTGGGATAAAAGGCATGTGCCACCACATCTGTTAATTAAGTAAACTTTTATTGTCATACAGAAATACATTTCATGGGGCTCAAGAGATGGCTTATTGGTTAAGGTATTTGCCGGCAAAGTCTAACAACCCAGGTTTGATTTTCCATTACCCACTTAAGCCAGGTGCACAAAGTACCACATTCATCTGGAGTTCATTTGCAGAGGCTAGAGGCCCAGGTACAGCCATTTGTTCTCTCTCTCCTTGGAAATAAATAAATAAAATTTAAAAGAAATGAAAAAAAATACACTTCAACTGATTAAAGTCTAACACCAATGAAGAGAAAAATGATGTCACCAAACTTTTTTTCTCCTCTATCACATTAGGATCTGTAGTTTTCCTATTTCCAGGCCTTGTTCCACACAAATTCATGTAAGTTTTCAACATTATAATTCTTAATGCTATTAGGGGGAAAAATCAGGTCTCAAGCCAAGAGATGTCATCAGATCTGAGCCATCTCTCCAGCCCCAGTTTTGGAGTTTATTGATCAACCATCAATATTACAAAATGTACTGCTTTTCCACCCCTTTTTTTTTTTTTTTGGTTTTTCGAGGTAGGGTCTCACTCTAGCCCAGGCTGACCTGGAATTCACTATGCAGTCTCAGGCTGGCCTTGAACTCAAGGTGATCCGCCTATCTCTGCCTCCCAAGTGTTGGGATTAAAGGCGTGCACCACCACGCCCAACTTCCACCCATTATTTTATGGTCATCTATCAGGCTAAAATGGGAAGCTTGGGCTGGAGAGGTGGCTTAGTGGTTAAGGCACTTGCCTGTAAAACCTATCGACCAGAGTTCTGTTCCCCAGTACACACATAAAGCCAGATGCATAAAGATGGCACATTTATCTGGAGTGCATTTTCAGTGGTTGGAGGCCCTGGCACACCCATCCTCTCTGTCTCTCTTCTATCTCTCTCTGCTTGCAAATAATTTTTTTTTAATGGGAAGCTTTGTCAGATATTCTGCAATAGATGGCTGAGCAGAAGAAACGGCCCATAAAACTTCCTAAGCCAGGGGCCTAAAACAACTCTGACCCAAGTAAGAAGAGCCTGTAAGGAGTTTTAATGATTCATCCTTTAACACTCTGGGCAGGTACTGGTGGATGTGCCATGTACCACAGACCGCCACTCCCTTCATGAGGAGGAAAACAACATCTTTCGGCGGTCGAGGAAGAAGGAGCGACAGATGTTGCCTATGCTGCAGGTGCATCTCCTTGCGTGAGTAATAGATTGTAAGATCGTAGGAGTTTGTGCCAGAGTGCTCTGGGAGCCTAGTCACTTGGAATACTGGAGGACTGGCAGCTCTTGTTAAGATCCCCTTAGAAGGATGTTGTGTGAATTTTTCCTGGGGCAGTGTGAACAGTTTCACCCTAGATAGGGCACTCATGACAAACCAAAGTATGAGCCCACCCAAATGTAGCTTGGTGAACCAATGAGTTTTCTTGGCTTACTTACTGGGTGGTAAAACAGCCATATCACTGAAAAGTCTTATCCCAGCATGAATGATTTCCCTGTAGTTGCTAGTTCTTACTTCTCTCTCTTTCTGGTTTTAGGGCTGGACTTCTTGCCACCAGACCAGGAGGTCACGTTGTCTATTCCACCTGCTCACTGTCACACTTACAGAATGAGTATGTGGTACAAGGTACCATTGAGCTTCTGGCCAATCAATACAGCATCAAGGTTCAAGTGGAAGACTTGTCTTACTTTCGAAAGGTTTTCATGGACACATTCTGTTTTTTCCCATCCTGCCAGGTTGGAGAGCTGGTAATGCCAAACCTCATTGCCAATTTTGGGCCTATGTACTTCTGCAAAATGCGTAGGCTGACATAGCATCACCCTGTCCCTGAAATAGGACGCCAGTGACTCTGTTGGCGGCATTGCAAATCAGCAGCACAGATGTACTCTGGGTCCTATCTCCATCCTGTTTGTTTTTCTGAAAAGAGGTTTAAGCAGAAGGAAGGAGGGCTGCTGTTCCATTGTAGAGCATCAGCAGGTTTCTAGTTCACACTCCTACCTCTAACTTCTAGCCTGTACGAAAGGATCTTGAGCCATTGGGGGCTTAGAAGGGGCCAATGAATAAGCCCTTAGTTTGTTTAAGCTGTAAATTTGGGAAGAAGCATTATAGCCAATAAAATTGTTGAAGCGCCACAGAATGGGCCTGTAGTTGAGTGCTCCTCTCAGTCTAAGCACCATTGTGGTTCAGCTTGTATCAGCCAGAGATGCTGAGCACTTGCTCTGAAGTGCCCAAGCCCAGGACCTCAGCCTGCTTACAGGCCTCCTGGTGATTAAGCCTTTCTCATACTTATGGTTAAGTTCCACTTAACCAGCTGGCAGGCCCAAGCAGTCTCCCTAGTTTCTCCATATGGCATATGGTCTAATTTAAGGAACAAGGAACTAAAAATGTTCAGCTAATTCCTGGTAATCTTCTTATAGGAGAAAGCTTTCCTGAGCTGAGTAATTCTGGCCATTCTTCTTGTCGAATATGGCTGGAGCAGCTGTTCCTGCTCTATGGCTGGCATATTCTTTTGTGTGTTTCTTCCTTTGTTCCTTCATATGGTAGCAAGTGTCCCATGGATTCCTGTATGGCAGCTTGGGAGCTGTTAGAAATGTGCTGGTGGGGAACTCTTCTCCCTCTCGCCTCCCTCATGTGGGAACTCTCTGTACTACTTTTTTTCTTTTTTAAAAAATACTTTTGGGGGCTGGAGAGATGGCTTAGTGGTTAAGTAAGGCATTTGCCTGCAAAGCAGAAGGATCTGAGTTCGATTCCTTGGTACCCACATAAATCCAGATGCACAAGGTGGCACATGTGTCTGGAGTTCATTTGCAGTGGCTGGAGGCCTTGCGTGGCCATTCTCTCTGTCTGCATTTTTCTCTCTTTCACTTTCTCTCAAATAAATAAATAAATAAATTTCAAAAATATTTTTATTTCCTTTATTTACTTGAGAGACAGAGTGAGTATGGGCGTG
>PVHP010044338.1:0-14148 GCA_004024765.1 Zapus hudsonius
GTGACCTGCACTTATTTTAAGCATCCTACAGGGCAAATGTGATTTCAGTTTTATTGGTATGTGTTTGTGAATTTAATCCCAGCATTCAGGAGGCAGAAGGATCAACCTTGAGTTTGAGGCTAGCCTGGGACTACAGAGTGAGCTCCAAGTCAGCCTGGGCTAGAGGGAGACCCTGCTTTGAAAAACTAACTAACTAAATAAATAAGTAAGTAAATAAATAAATAAATAAATAAATAAATAAATAAATAAATAAATACACTGTCTTTAAGGGCTCTTGTAGCTGGCAGCATCCATTGCTTCTTTACATACAGCAAGGAGTGAGTTTCTTATGGGGCCTTGACCTTGACCTTGACCAGGAGCACTTCCTCTTCTTTCCCAAAGCAGACAGGAGCTCTCTTCCCCTTCACTTTCATGTCTGTTGCTGATTCCAAACATTAATAGAGAACTCCACTGGGGCTGCATTGCGGAAGTTCAAGTTTGTGAACACTTTCCAGACAGCAGGTGCATCAGGCCCCATGGAACCTGTGGCAGCTGAGGTCTCTGGCATCCACATGGCCTGTGGCTTGGTGGAATGAAATTCTCCCGGTGCCCAGCGGCCTCTGGTGACTGATGCTGGATGTGATGAGCCACTTTCTAGTCTGGAAGTGCTCTGTTCCAAGGTCAGGTGTGGTGGCACGCACCTGAGGCACCCGGAAGCAGAGCCAGGAGGATCCTGAGGTGTTGAAGCCGAGGCAACACAAGGGAGACATTGCCTCAAAAGAAAGTGGAAGTGAGGCTGGGGAGATGTCTCAGAGGTTAGGGGCACTTGCTTGCAAAGCCTAATGGCCTGGGTTGGATTCCCCAGCCACCCACATAAAGCCAGAAGCACAAAGTGACATATGTGTTTAGTGTAATTACCACAGCAAAAGACCTTCCTGGTGTATTCACACACACACACATGAGAATAAATCAATGAAAAATTAAAAATGAGTCTGCTTTTTATTTTAAGGAGAGGAAAGCACCCCAAGGTTGTCCTTTGACCTGCAGGCAGGTGCATGACCATACAAACACACATCCGCTATACACACACATTCGCACACAAACTTTCAATGATGATATGGCCATCCTCAAGGGAGCTACATATTCCTTTTAAAAAGAAATGGTTAGCCGGGCATGGTGGCTCACGCCTTTAATCCCAGCACTCGGGAGGCAGAGGCAGGAGGATCGCTGTGAGTTCGAGGCCAGCCTGAGAATACAGAGTGAATTCCAGGTCAGCCTGGGCTAGAGCAAGACCCTACCTCAAATAACCAAAAAAAAGAAAGAAAAAAAAAAATATTTGGGGCTGAGGATGCAGCTCAGTGATAGAGTGCTTGCTTCCATTCAATCCTTAGCACTGCAAAAAAAAATGTGTGTGAGTGTACGTGCGTGTGTGTGCACACATATGCACACGTGTATTATCACAAAAGACTGGAAATAACTTTAGTGGTGGCTCCCTCTGCTAAGTGACCCAGATGTGTGGAGAACTTTTATGACTTAAGTGCCCTTCTGTCGGCTGGGCTTTTGCAAGCGACTATTACAGAAATCATAAATTAGCTGAGGGTGTGCCTAACAGAGAACTCATGCATAGCAAGCACAAAGCCCCTGGTTCAACCCCCAGCACCCAAGGCATGAAGCTACTGCAGATGTCCAGGGTGTTGACCTCTTGAACAGCATGTAGGAAGCTCAGGTTGCAGTCCCCAGCACCACAGTGCCAACAGACAACCACCAAAGACAGCCAGGCATGGTGGTTCATGCCTTCCCGGAGCTCAGGGTCTATTGAGGAAGAGGTGGAGGAAAGATTGTAAGAGCCGAAGGAAGGGGAGGACTGCTCACAATGCAGACTTCCAGACACAAAATGGCCTTGATATTCATGACCTCACAGGGCCTGATAAGACCTACACATAATGGGAGGAAAAGATGAAGACACCAAAACAAAACAATGAAGACAGACACCAACCGTGCCCAACACAAGCCAGGGCAAAGATCCAGAGATACTTAAGATCTCAACAATAAAGCAGACTTAAAACTCACCCACCATGACTCAGGGAACTGAGTGGAAGAGGGGGAGGAAGGAGTGTAAGAGCCATGGTGGGGGAGAATATCCAGAGGCATTGCCCCCCTCAGCAACGTTACACAAGGGAGAAGGAAAAAAAAAAAGAAAAAGAAAAACTGTCTCCCTCTGGTGCAGTTCATAATCTCCTAACCTATGGACAGATCCAGAATGTTCACTGAGGAAGGACCCCAGTGGGTAGGGGGCAGAGAGGAGGGAAACGGGGACACATTCACAAGATTTGCTCATACAGTGTATACACTTATTCATAATAAAAATATAAAAAAACAGACTAAATGAGAGGGGGAAGAAATATGAGGGAGGGTGGGGAGAGAATCAATGGCTTATTGTCTATAATTATGGAAGCTATCAATAAAAAGTTTAAAAGAAAAATTATTTATTTATTTATTTATGAGAGAGAGAGAAGCAGTGGAAAAAGAGGAAGACACCAAGAGAGAAAATATGGGCATACCAGGGCCTCCTGCCACTATAAATGAACACTATAAATGATGCATGAGCCACTTTGTGCATCTGGCTTTACGTGGGTACTAGGGAATTGAACCCAGGCCATTAAGCTTTTGAAAACAAGCACCTTTAACTGCTGAGCCATCTCTCCAGCCCCCATTAGGAAAGGAGTCCTTAAGAATCTATTCGGCAGAGCTACAGAAATGGCTCAGCAGGTAAAAAGCATTGGCTTTTACCTGAGGCAAGAGGGAATTGCAAATTCAAGGCCAGCCTGGGCTACATAGCAAGACCAGGTCTAAATAAAGAAATAATTTAAAACTTTTAAAAACTCAAGTTGCTAAGTGGTTTTCATTGTTGCTTTGAGAAAGGGTCTCACATAGCCTAAGCTGGCCTCAAACTCACTATGTGAAGAAGGCAGACCTTGAATTCATGATCCTCCTCGGCCAGAAACACCTAACCCCAACCAGCTAGAGTTCTAACAACCAAGTCAATATGCAGCTATAAAACTCCAAACTTATTTGATGACAGAAGCTTTATAAATGTGAAATCATTTGAAACTTGACCACTTTAATACAAAACCACTGTACACACTGCCAAAATAAAGGATGTTTTTTTAAAAATCTGGACTTTTTGCTCTAAGAATGCTAGAAATTTATCACACATCCCTCGATTTGCTTAAGCAACATAAAATAACACTAGTATCTAAATCACAGGACTCAGCAAATGCTGCAACTCCTCTAATGGGACAGTGAGGGTCCCAGTGGCCCAGAGCTTCCGGAACAATTGGTTTTTGGTGACAAGTTTGCTTGTAGTTGGCCAGCAGGGACCATTTCCCATCGATTACCTTTCACTGCTAATAGGCTCCGACACTGTTTGATGCCCATATTTTAACGTAAATGCCACCGTGGAACAAAGCCCAGATCCAGGCCGGCTTCAGGAGACGGGATCACAATAAAACAAGCGGATGGCTTTGCAGGCTTTTCAGTAAGTGAGGGTAATGGGAAAGTTGGACTTCCTTCTGGCAGAAAATGAACTTGTGGGGTGAAAGAAGGAGGGAAAAGACCCAGCAACCCCTGCTTAAAACCAGGACGACAATGACCTGCTGGAACCCTTGAAGGACACTGTTCTTTTGTCATCTCTGCAGCCTTCTTGAATTATCTGGGAAAAGATTCCGGATTCCTGCAAAGTAGCTTTGTGTGAGAACAGATGAAAGTAAACGATATGAGTAATCCAGTAATGGAGATTGTAGATGACCTGTTAACGTCACCTTCCAGATACAGCATCTTAGAACCAAGCGTCATTGCCTTTTTGATTTTTCGAGGTAGGGTCTCGCTCTAGTCCAGGCTGACCTGGAATTCACTCTGTAGTCTCAGGGTGGCCTTGAACGGCGATCGCCCTACCTCGGCCTCCCGAGTGCTGGGATTAAAGCTGTGTACCACCACGCAGTATATATTTTTTGAATGAGTAAGTGAACAAACCACACACTGGGATTTCACACCAGAACGTTCTTTGCTCCTAAAGTATCCGATGTCCGTTCACTGCCTTGACTCTCCTGATGCCAGGAGATGGAGCCCACAAGGAGACTCCTGGGTGTGGAGGGTCCCTTTTGACCTCAGGACTGGCAGCCCCTTCCAGTTCTTCGCCTCACCTTAAGGTGTCAGTAGGTGACCTGAATTGTGGCTTCTGGCTTGTCGCCATCCAGCTGGGAGGTCAGGAGGTCCAGGAGGAAATGACCCCTTGTTAGAACAAATCTCCTACTTCCTCCAGGCTTGGCTGGCTAGGTGACAGGGTGCTGACGGGCCCCACCCGGCCCTGCCAGCCCTTCTTTAGCACACCTGACATTCTGCAGCCTGCAACCTTCTGTTTCCCTCCACAGCCCGACTTTCATCAATCAAGCCACATAGAAAAATGGCATTCTGCTGGGATTGACTCCTTGCCATGGGTCCCGCAGTGTCCCTAGGGCTCTGGGTGGACTCAGGAGAGATGCCCCATACTTCCACTTTCAAGACATAATGGAAGTGGAGGTTGTGGCACATGAAGGACTGAAAACAGGACCGCATCCTACAGGGCAAGGTGGATTCTATTATTATTCTATGATTGCATTTTGGAGCAAAATGGAAATGGGAAAGCAAAGACGTACACTGAGAATCTGGGATGGGATTGGGGTGGCTGCACAAATGTTAATTTCTTAGTTTAATAAAAATATTAGACCTGGGCTGGAGAGATGGCTCAGCAGTTAAGGCACTTGCCTCCAGTGCCTAAGACCCTGGGTTCAATTCCCCAGAACCCACATAAGCCAGACCCACAAGGTGGTGGCCCTGGTGCTCTCTCTCTCTCTCTCTCTCTCTCTCTCTCTCTCTGTGTGTGTGTGTGTGTGTGTGTGTGTGTGTATCACTGCTTGAAAATGAATAAATAAAATATTTTTTAAAAATTAGACCTGCCAGGCGTGGTGGTGTATGCCTTTAATCCCAGCATTCAGAGGCAGAGGTAGGAGGTTCCAGGTCAGCCTGGGCTAGAGTGAGACCCTACCTCCGAAACAAACAAACAAAAATACTAGAGCTGTGGAAAATGCTACCTCTAGGGAAGGTTGGTGTAGTAGTGTACGTGAGATCTCTATGGCCTGGAATTTTGCCATTAATTTAAAAGCAGGTCCAGATTCAATGTCGTCTGCTTTTTGTTGCTGTTGTTTTTTCTGTTTTGTTTTTCCATTTTTATTTATTTGTGTGTATATGTCATCTGGCTCCTGAACATTGAATTCTTCTGGTTCTGCCTCCAATGGTAGGGATGTTGGAATCATGCCATTTCAAATCTCGCTTTATGTGGTTGCTGGGAATTGAACCTGGCCTGGCAGGCTTTGCAAGCAAGTACCTCCAACCACTAAGCCATATCCCTAACACCCCACTTCTTTTTTTCAGTACTAGAGTCGGAATCTGGGGCCGCACACATCTTTTCACTTTTTCTTTTGAGCCAGGGTCTCACTAAGTTGCCCAGGCCAGGTTGGCCTTCAACTCACAATTCTCCTGCCTCAACCTCCCAAATAGCTATGATTACAGATCTATGCCACCACCCCTAGCCTCAAACTTCATGCTTTAAAAATGGACAAGATGGCGACTGGAAAGATCGCTCAGTGGTTAGAGTGCTTGCTTGCAAAGCCTGACAGCCTGACAGCCTGGGGTTTGAATCCCCAGAACCCACATCAAACCAGACACCCAAAGTAGCACATGTATCTAGAGCTCATTTTCCGTGACAAGGAGCTCTGGCACGCCTAGTCTGTCTCTTCCTCTCAAATAAAAATTAAACCACTATGGACAAGACGGTGGTGGCTCTATACAGTCAGCTGCAGAGACAGGAATGGTTCCATGAAATCAAACACATGTGGGAACGAATCCCTATCTTTGAGCACGTGATGACTCTCAGAGCCTAAATTTTCTAATTTTAAGCCACACCTACCTCCTAGGGTTGCGCTGTGGGTTCTGTTGTATGTTCTCATCGCTGGGACAAACACCCAACCAGAAGCAGTTAATGGAGGCAAGGGTTTCTTTCAGGCTTGCAGTTTTGAGGGGAAGCTTATCCATGCAGAGGAGGCTGGCTCACGAATCTGCATTTGAGAGAACAGCCAGTGTGAGCTGGCTCTTAACACCAGTGGTCTATGTTCATCAACCTCAAGGCCGGCCTGGTGACACACCTCCTCCAGCAAGGGACAACCTCCCAAAGGCTTCACCAGCTGAGGACCAAGTAGGAGGCTCAGTGACAGGCACATGGGGCCATGGGGGTGTTTGTATTCAGCCTGCACAGCTTCCATGAGATGACATCTAACTGCTCAGCACAGGCTAGCTCTTTCCTTCTCTGCTCCTCAGAGAAAGGAGCGGTTGGCTGGCTTTAGAAATTGACAAAATAAATCTAATGGGTGAGACTGTAGCCATTGGAGTTGGATTTTGTGTGTGTGTGTGTGTATGTATGTGTGGTGAGTGTGCATGAGTGCATGTGTGTTCATATGTGTGCGTACATGCATGTTGAGGCCCGAGATGAACAATAGGTGTTTTCTTCAGTGACTCTCAACCTCCTTGAATTTTTTTAAAGTTTATTATTATTTATTCATTTGGGAGAGAGAATGGGCACGCCAGGGTCTCCTGCCATTGCAAGCAAAATGCAGACACATGTGTCACTTTGTACATCTGGCTTTCTGTGGATACTGGGATTCTAAGCCAGGTCATTAGGCTTTTAGGCTTTGTAAGCAAGCACCTTTAACCACTGAGACATCTCTCCAACCCCTAAAACACATTTTTTTTGAGACAAGAGCTCTCAGTAAACCCAGAATTCACTGATTTTTGCTTGACTAGCTGGCCAGCAAACCTCAGGGATCTTCCTGTATCTGCCTCCCCTCCCCAGTGTTGAGGTTACAGGTATGCCCTATCAAACTGGGTTTTTATTTATTTTTATTTTATTTTATTTTTATTTTTTGGTTTTTTGAGGTAGGGTCTCGCTCTAGTCCAGGCTAACCTGGAATTCACTCTGTAGTCTCAGGGTGGCCTTGAACTCATAATGGTCCTCCTGAGTGCTGGGATTAAAGACATGCGCCACCACACCCGGCTCAAACTGGGCTTTATATGGGACCTGGGGATCCGAACTCAGGTCCTCAAGCCTACAAGCTATGGTAGTTTGAATGTGAAATGTTTCCTATAGCCTCATGCATTTGTAAATTTTGTTGTTGTTGTTGTTTTGGTTTTTTGTTTTTTGAGGTAGGGTCTCTCTCTAGCCCAGGCTGACCTGGAATTCACTATGTAGTCTCAGGGTGGCCTTGAACTCACAGTGATCCTCCTACCTCTGCCTCCTGAGTGCTGGGATTAAAGGTGTGTGCCACCATGCCTGGCTATATTCATTTTCTTTTTTCTTTTTTTATCGTTTGGTTTTTTGAGGTAGGGTCTCGCTCTAGCCCAGGCTGACCTGGAATTCACTATGTAGTCTCAAGGTGACCTCAAACTCACAATGATCCTCCTACCTCTGCTCCCAAATGCTGGGATTAAAGATATGTGCCATCATGTCTGGCTTTTTACATATTTTTATAAAGGGTCAATAAACTACAATAGTCAGAAAGGGGAAAAAAGTTTGGTCTAAGAAACAAGACAAACTTTTCATTTTTGTTAGGTAATAAATTTAACTCTACAACTCTACACCTTGCTCCCTTCCTTCCTTCTTTCCTTCCTCTGTCTCTTCCTTTCTCCCTTCCGTCCTTTGGGTTTTTTGTTGTTTGTTTGTTTTGCCTTTTAGCCCAAGCTGACTTAGAACTGACTCTATAGCCAAGGCTGGTCTCAAACTCACCACAATTCCCCTAGTGCAGCCTGGGAAAAGGAGAGCCACCAAGCCCAGCTTTGAGTCAGGTGACATGGCCAGCCATAGTGGTATATGCCTGTAATCCCAGCTACCAAGAGGCTGACAGGAAGATGGTGAGTCCAAGGCTTGCCTGAGCAATGGCAGAACCTTCACACACAGATATCCAAAATGTGTCATTTTCTTTAAAAAAAAAAAAAAAACTGTGGGGCGTGGTGGCACATGCCTTTAATCCCAGCACTGGGGAGGCAGAGGTAGGAGGGTCCTTGTGAGTTCAAGGACAGCCTGAGACTATATAGTGAATTCCAGGTTAGCCTGGGCTAGAGACTCTACCTGGAAAAAAAAATTAAGGTCTGGGGAGATGGCTCAGTGGTTAAAAGCTCTTGCTTGCAAAGCCTGCTAGCCTGGGTTCAATTCTCCAGTACCCATGTAAAGCCATATGCATAAAATGGCACATGTGTCTAGAGTTTGTTTGCAACAAAAAGAGGTCCTAGCATGTTATCTCAAAGAAATAATTTTTTAAAATTTATTCATACAATGGGTGGGGGGACAGGGTCTCCTGCCACTGAAAATGCACACCAGATGCATGCATCACTTTGTGCATCTGGCTTTACATAGGTTCTGGGGAATTGACTGTGGGCCAGCAGGCTTTGCCAGCAAATGCCTTTAACTCCTGAGTCATCTCCCGAGTCCTGGAAATGTATTATAATTATTACTTTTTTTTATGAGAAGTCAAAGGTTCCAGAGGCCACTGCTGGTCAGTGGCTAGTAGGGACAGAAGGTTGACCACCCTTTCTCTACAGACAAGCGTGGGTTCAGATCTCTGCTGTCTCTGCTGCCCAGTCATCTCTCCCACCTGCAGCCCATCTGTCACTGTCCCCAACCTCTGTGTGTACCCACTGTTCATAGGTCGCGTCACCTGGCCAGCACTCTACTTGGACTTGGCTGAGAGATGAAATCCACAAATGTTACCATTGGTTAGAAGATTGTTGTTGTGACTTTGAGCGGGCTTACGTAGCCTCCATTTCCCAAGTGCTGGTGTTATGGCACCACCACACCCAACCCACACAAAATATTTAAAATCTAGCATAGGACTGGGAAGATCACTCAGCAACAGAGCATATGCCTGACACATATGAAACCCTGATTCATCAATCAATAGAAAATAAAGTCAAGGGCAAATCAGCCCCTTGGAGTCTGGCTCTCAGGGATGGCACTAAACATCCCCATTGTGACTGACCTGTAGAGGCTTTCTGGCTACTCTGTGGCAGAGGATATAAGAGGGGGAAACCTTTCTTTATTTTATTTTATTTTATTTTATTTATCCACTTTTCAAGGAGGGAGGGAGGGAGGGAGAGAGAGAGAGAGAGAGAGAGAGAGAGAGAGAGAGAGAGAGAGAGAGAGAACACACCAGGGTCTGGCTTATGTGGGTCCTGGGGAATTGAACCTGGGGCCTTAGGCACTGGAGGCAAGTGCTTTAACCGCTGAGCCATCTCTCCAGACCAGCTATTTATTTTTGATATTGTTTTTTAAAAATATTTTATTTATTCATTTTCAAGCAGAGAGAGAGAGAGAGAGAGAGAGAGAGAGAGAGAGAGAGAGAGAGAGAGAACCAGGACCACCCACCTTGTGGGTCTGGTTTATGTGGGACCTGGGGAATTGAACCCAGGGCCTCAGGCACTGGAGGCAAGTGCCTTAACCACTGAACCATCTCTCCAGCCCAAGCAGGGGAAACCTTTCTAAAAGACAAAATACAGCTTCAATGGATACAAGAAATCCCCGTCCAGCCAACTGTCTCCAACAATAAAAGCCTCAGTACCTCTGTTCTGTCTTCTCCTTGTCCAAATTCCCAATCCCAAGTGATATTCCCACACAGCCTGATGTGGTGTGTGTGCGCACGTGTGTGCATGCACAAGCGGGAGCTTCTTGTCACTGTAAAAGAATGCTTGAGCCTCTCTTTGCATCTGGCTTTGCAATGATTCATGGTGCCGAGGAGTTAAACCCCAGCCAGTGAACGTTCAGGGTTCACTTTTTTCTGTGCATACTTGTCATGGGAACGTCGATCTCTCACACATCCCAACACAGAGCACGAGCTCTGTGATCCACAGATCCAGTGGGAAGATCTGTCTGTCTGCTGTGCTCTGCCCCTCCAGGGTACCTGAATTTCCCGCCTGGTTTAATCCTAGAACTCCGGAGCTAGGAATAACAGGTCAGTATCTATACCACCCTCTGTTGGCAGTGGGTAGATGTGCCACGTTCTTGAACCTGCATGATTTGTTGACAGCTGTGAATTCTGAGTTTGCACATTCCGAACTAGAGGAGTTTCTGCTCCTCCTATGAATATCCCAGATGCTTCGTAACTCACAAGCCTTCCAGCAGAAAGGGGGCCTGGTGAGGCAACGTTCTGTCCCAGAACATTAGGAATCACCCTCTGATGTTGCCAGCGCCATGGGCTAATGTAGCGTCATTCACTCCCAGACCTCTGACCTGCTTGTTGATAATATTTCAACACCAGGAAAGAGACATGTCTTCCAATTAAGGGTGGGAGGAAGTCTGGACTTCCTGGGGCCTCGAAGCAAAGAAAAAAGGAAGGAAGCCCGGGAATGGTGGTGCGCACCCAAAAACCCAGCACTAGAGGCTGAGGTAGGAGCATGGCTGTGAGTTCAAGGCGAACCTGGGCTACAGAGTGAGTCCCAGGTCAGCCTGGACTGGTCTAGAGTGAGACCCTGACTCAAAGAAAAGAAGGGAGAGAGGGAGGAAGAAAGAGGAGAGAGAGGATGAGATGAAGAAAAAGAGGTGGCAAGAATGAAGGGGGGGTGCTCGAGAGGTTGCTCAGCAGTTAAGGTACCTGTCTGCAAAGCCTAACAAATGACCCGGCACCCATGTAATGCCAGATGTACAAAGTGATGCATGCATCTGGAGTTCCCTTTGCACTGCCTCGAGGCCCAGGTGTACCCATTCTCTCTCTCTCTCTCTCTCTCTCTCTCTCTCTCTCTCTCTCTCTCTCTCTCTCTCTGCTTGCAAATAAATAATAATTTTTTGGCTTTTTGAGGTAGGGTTTAGGCACTTGCCTCCAAAACATATTGACCCTTAGCCGGGCGTGGTGGCGCACGCCTTTAATCCCAGCACTGGGGAGGCAGAGGTAGGAGGATCACCATGAGTTCAAGGTCACCCTGAGACTACATAGTGAATTCCAGGTCAGCCTGAGCTAGAGCAAGACCCTACCTCGAAAAACCAAAAAAAAAAAAAAACCATATTGACCCTGGTTTGATTGCCCAGCACCCACATAAAGCCAGACAGACATACGTGTCTGGAGTTGGTTTGCAGCAGCCAGAGACCCTGGTGCGCTCTCCTCGCAAATAAACAAAATACTTTAAAAAAAAAAGAATGAAGACTAGAAAAAAGGGGAGGAGGGACTCAAAGGGGGGGGACTCTGAGACCCCCACCCTTCTCATTAACTCTCCCTTCAGCAGACACACCAGTGAGATTCTTTCCAGCTGCAACCTTCTGGCTCCTTCTCTGGACCTGAGCAGGCCAGACCTCCCAGTGCAGCCCTCCCTGCTCGTACCCAGTTCCCGGGCCTCTGGAAGCTTCCTTGAAGGGGCTGTGCAGAGCCTTAGCAGGTACAGGCTGAAGTTAAGGCCGGGAGGTCGGTGCCTTGAGCAGTGCGCTGGGCACGGTTCTGGAAGCTCACCTGTCTTTTCACAGAAGGGACTGGAAGTGCTGTGCCCACTTGGTCGTCTGCTGGGACATATTAATCTTAACCCAACATGGTCAAAGCGATAGTCTTGCTTTAAGTTTCACACTTTTGGAGAATGTTTTTTTTAAACCATAATTGGAATTTTAAACTCCAAGTTATTTACATTTTTGAATTCTTTTTGGAGGGGGGGTTTTGAGGAAGGGTCTCACTCTAGCCCAGGCTGACCTGCAATTCACTATGTAGGCTCAAGGGGGCCTCAAACTCACAATGATCCTCCTACCTCTGCCTCCCGAGAGCTGGGATTAAAGGGGTGACCACCACGCCCAGCTTTTAAAATATTTTTATAAAGGGTCAATGAACTACAATAGCCAGAAAGGGGGAGGGGAGTTTGGTCTGAGAAATCGGGAATTTTTTTCTCTTTTTTGTTAGGTAATAAATTGAATTCTACAATTCTACACCTTCCTCCCTTCCTTTCTTCTTTCTCTCCTCTGTCTCTTCCTCCCTTCCTTCCTTTTTTGTTTGTTTGTTGGCCTTTTAGCCCAGGTTGACCTGGAACTGACTCTGTAGCCCAGGTTGGCTTCAAACTCACCAAATCCTCCTGGAAGAAAGAGTTCTCGGTTTAAAAGCATGCACCAGCACCCTGGTGTGCTCACTCTGTAGCCCAGGCTGGCCTGGATCTGACTCGGTAGTCCAGGCTGGCCTTACATTTACAGCAATCCTTCCTGAGCTATCAGGCCCCAACTAGATACTGCTTTTTTTTAAAGAGCCCTGGAGGGTGTAGCTTGAACGGTAGAGCTCTGATGCAAACCTGTACTGGGGGAGAGTGGAGAGGTCTTCCTATGATTGCTACATTTTTAACGCTCCGATTCCTAAAATTGCAACAGGTCAGTTACACTTTGTTGTTGTTGTTTTGCTTTTGAAAATCACTTTATGACCCCATGAAGAGGACCAGGATTTTTCTTCCAGATAAGATCATGTGTTCCAACTCAGGGCCACCGTTCTCCTGTAAAGAGACAAGGAAATATTTGTGTGCCTGTAAGCTCACTTCCCTAAGTTTCCCGCTGGCATTTAAGTTGACATGTACATCCCCCCCCCCCCCCGCCCCCAGGAGGAGGGCAGAGTTCCTGCTAACCAAACAAGCCAATCCATGAAGGAGCTCAAAGCTTCACCCCCTCTTCGGCTAAAGCAAGTGTCCCCAACAATTGAAATCTTGGGTGCTTTATCTCTTTCTTTGAGTCTTGGAATGTCATTGATACGGGCTTTCTGCATATAATTGTTTTAATTAACCACTCAGCAGGGGAGCCTTTCCCGCACTGAATTATGGGCACACAGTGGTCACAGCACCCAGTTAAAAAGTACAGACAGTCCTCTTAGGTGCCTTCATTTCTTTCATCTGTCAGTTCAGTTTGGCTCATTTTTATCTCCTTTGCTTTCCCCCAGCCTCTTGAGTGCTAAGGTTATGAGCATGTACCACCACGCCTGCATAAGCCAACATTTATTCTGGAAAAATGGATCGCTGTGAGTTCGAGGCCACCCTGAGACTACATAGTGAATCGGGTTGAATTTTTTTTTTGGGGGGGGGGATGCATGCGCCACTTTGTGCATCTGGCTCTATGTGGATACTGGGGAATCAAATCCGGGCTTTGCAGGCAAACATCTAAATCGCTGAGCCATCTCTCCAGTCTTATATTTTTTTAAATTTACTTATGTTGTTTTATTGAGGCAGAGGCTTGCTCTACCCCAAGCTGACCTGGAGCTCATTCCGAAGCCCAGGCTAGCCTCAAATTTACAATGATCCCCTCCGGGTGAGTGCTGGGATTAGAGGTGTGAGCCATCCTGCTATTTATATTTCTGTTGGTTTTGGTTTTTCAAGGTAGGGTCTCGCTCTAGCCCAGGCTGACCTGGAATTCACTCTGTAGTCTCAGGGTGGCCTTGAATTCACACCGATCCTCCTACCTCTGCCTCCTGAGTGCTGGGATTAAAGGCATGTGCCACCATGCCTGGATATTTATGGTTTTTAGATAGAGTTTCTCACTGGACCTGCAGCTCACCTGTTAGGCTAGACTAACTGACCACCAACCCCAGAGTTGGGGTTACAGTCATATACCACATACACAGCTCTTTTTGTGGGTGCTGGGGATTCATACAGCAAGCACTTTGTCTACTGAGCCAGCTCTCCAATCCCATGTTCCAGACATTTTCAACAGTAAACGTCAAATCTACTCTATCAAATCATCTGACCAAGGAGATGAGTATTATTTTGAGTTTGTATACCAATATTCAGTATCTGTGGACTTTTCAAATTATGAGCAGGGCTGGGGAGATGGCTCAGCAATTAAAGGCAAATCCTGCTTGCAAATCCTGCCAGCCCAGGTTCAATCCCCCCGGTAAATCCAGATGCACAAATTGACACATGTGTCTGGAGTTTGTCTGCAGTGGTAAGAGGTCCTGATGTGTCCATCTTCTCCCTCTTCCTCACCCTCCCTCTCAAATAAATAAATATAGATTTAAAATCAAGAGCAGGTACTTTTTTTGCTTTGTTTTCAAGGTCTCGCTCTAGCCCAGGCTGACCTGGAATTCACTCTGT
>PVHP010044339.1:0-14134 GCA_004024765.1 Zapus hudsonius
TGCCTATTTCCTTTATAACTTTTTTCTCTTTTTCTTTTTTCCTCTTTTTTCTATTCCCTTTTCTTTTTATTCCCTCCACCATAGTATTTCCTGCCCGCTGAACCATGTGACTTCCTTGAGCCCTGAACACCGCGGTTTCCCCACATGTCTACCCCTGTAGCTCCCCCAACCCCAGCTCCCCACGGTATCCCTGCACCCGACTCTGCGTAATCCCCAAGCACTGGTCCCTGAGGTATCCTCAAACTCCGATTTCTGCAATTTTCCAATGCGCCCACCAGCTCCTGCGGTTCTCCCACAGCCTGGTTTCCCCACAAACTATATAGTCCCTTGGTGGCCAGTGATAGGGAGTGTACTCCCTTCCCCATCTTACCTTGTCCCCAAGGGGCCCCACAACCCCCTATCAGGCTACATAGGACCTGTCACCACACCTTCCACTTACATAGTCCCCACAGCCCTGCACCCTCACCAAAAGGCTACCCCCAGTACCACCATCAAAGTCCAACCAGTGATCTGAGGGCACACACACTCACAGATTAAACAAGTGAGGGCCCAACCCTACCCATGGAGCCCAGTGTACTCCTAGACCACAGTATCAAAGTGTAGTCAGATCAAAGGCATTCCACCAGTCACCACAAGTGGAATCAAAACGGACAGACCTCAAAGCAAGAATATATCACCAGCTTAGGAAACCACTCCAAACTACAACAATGATACCACTAAAGAGAGAGAGCAGAGGCAGGCACAGGAAGACATGACACTAAACCCCATTCATACTGGCACAGATTCTAAGGAGAACTTCATGCTGATCATGGAAAGATTTTAAAGTCAGCTCACAAGCATTGCCTCCAGGCTTAGCGTAATAGAGAAGAACCAAATGGACTTCAAAAGGGAAATAACAGCAATAAAGGCAAGCCTGAAAACTGAAGGTAACAAAAACCAGCTTTCCAAATTAACCAAAGAAATCTGTAAATATAAGAATGACTGTCAGGAAGAAGTAATTAAATCAAATCTTGAAATGAAATCACATCTCAACAGGATGATAGAAGCAACCCAAAAAGAAGTTGCAGAAAACAAAAACAAAATTGAAATAATACAAATGTCCCTAGAATCTCTTACCAACAGTATTAATCACTGGGAAAACAGGACCTCAGACATGAAAGACAGAAGAGAGGAGGATTCAAGAGAAATCAGAAACTTGACAAAATTCAAAAGAGCAAGAGAGCAAGACTCAAGGGAAATGTGGGATAACATAAAAAGACCCAATCTAAGGATCATGGGGATCCCAGAAGGAGAAGAACACCAGGTTAGGGGCATAGAAAATATTTTCTGCAGAATTCTTCAAGAAAATTTTCCAACCTGGCAAGAGATAATCCTGTACATCTAAAGAGATACACAGGACACCAAACAAATTGGATCAAAGGAGGAACTCTCCAAGAAATATCTTAGTTATAATGCCAAACATTGCGGGTAAAGAGAGAGTACTTAGAGCAGCGAGAGAAAAGAAACTCATCACCTACAAAGGCAATCCCATCAGACTCACCTCAGACTTCTCCATAGAACCTCTAAAAGCCAAAAGATCCCAGAATAAAGCAATTCTAGGCCAAAAGTAGTACGGATTCCAACCTAGACTACTGTACCCAGCAAAGTTATTTTAATATATGGAGAAGTAAAAGTATTCCATGAAATTAACCAGCTCTACAATTACTTGAACACAAAGCCAAAACTTCAGAAGATACTACATGAGATATGTCATGTAAATGAGACAAACATCCGACCTCCAGAAAGGAACAGAGAACAAGCAAGGTAACACCAAAGAGATAACAACAATAGCTCAGATACCAACCTCCATAGTCTGTCCAACATGGCAGGGTTTAAAACAAATCTCACAGTTATAACTTTGAATGTAAATCAACTCAACTCTCCTATAAAAAGACACAGGATATCAGGTTGGATCAGGAAAATGGACCCTTACATCTGTTGTTTACAAGAAACACACCTTATCACTAAAGACAGTAACAAACTGAGAGTAAAAGGGGGAAAAAAATTTTCCAGGCATGTGGGAATAATAAAAAAGTGGGTGTAGCTACTCTAATATCTGACAAAATAGACTTTAAACTGACAACAAGAAGACATCACTATAGTAAATATGTATGCACCAAATGCAAGGGCCCCTCAGTTCATTAGGCATAAACTATTCAAAAGCAAAGCAGATATAGATGCCAACACCATCATAGTAGGAGATTTTAACACTCCACTGTCATCACTAGACAGATCATCCAAACAAAAGACAAGCAGGGAAATAAAGTTGCTAAATAGCACCATAAATAAATTAGGGATAACAGACATCTACAGAACATTCCATTCCAAAGACACAGATTACACATTCTTCTCAGCACCGCATGGAACCTTTTTCAAAATAGACCATGTACTGGGCCATAAATCATCCCTCAACAAATTCAGAAAGATCAATGTAATCCCCTGAATCATATCAGATCACAACACATTAAAGCTAGAAATTAACAATGAGAGAAGATCCAAAAATTTCAACAGATATTGGCGACTAAACAACCCGCTCCTGAACAATAAATGGGTCAAACAAGAAATCAGACAGGAAATCCAGAATTTCCTAGAAACAAATGATAATGAGAACACAACCTTTCAGGACTTATGGGACACAATGAAGGCAGTCCTAAGGGGGAAATTCATTGCATTAAATGCCTTCATAATGAAGACAGAGAGGTCTCAAATCAACCAGCTATCCTCTCATGTAAAGTCATTAGAAGAGATGGAAAAATCCAACCCTAGGAACTCAAGATGGAAAGAAATAATTAAGATCAGAACTGAGATTAATGACTTGGAAACGAAGAAAACAATTTAAAAAAAATAGACAAATCAAAGAGTTGGTTCTTTGAAGAAGTCAATTAGATTGCCAAACCCCTGGCCAATTTAATCGAACAAAAAATAGAGAAGGCGCAAAATAACAAAATAAAAAGGCAAGTGTGAGATCACAACAGATTCTGAAGAGATTGGAAGTATCATCAGGTCATACTTCCAAAACCACTACTCCACAAAATTAGAGAACCTGGAAGAAATGGATAAATTTCTGGACACCTACCAACTACCAAATTTAGCCCAGAGCAGATAAAGACCTTAAACAATCCGATCACAATCACAGAGATTGAACCTGTAATCAAGAACCTTCCCATACAGAAGAGCCCAGGTCCAGATGGTTTCTCAGCTGAATTCTACCAAACCTTCATCCTAGAAGTGAAACCACTCTTTTTGAAGCTTGTCAGGAGCATAGAAAAAGAAGGTAGGCTACCAAATACCTTCTATGAAGCTAGCATTGCCCTACTTCCCAAACCAGGCAAGGATGTAACAAGAAAAGAAATCTACAGACCAATATCCCCGATGAACTTGGATGCAAAAATCCTAAAAAAAAGTCCTAGCAAACCGAATACAAACCCACATCAAGACTATAATTCATCCCGACCAAGTAGGCTTCACCCCAGGGATGCAGGAATGGTTCAACATATGCAAGTCGATCAATATAATTCACCACATTAATAAACTCAATTGCAAAAACCACATGGTCATCTCAATTGATGCTGAGAAGGCCTTTGACAAAATTCAACACCACTTCATGTTCAAAACCCTGGAAAGAATAGGCATAGATGGCCTATACCTCAACATGATAAAGTCAATATACAGATCTCCTAAAGCACAAATCATCCTCAAAGGGGAACATACAAGGAGTTCCCACTTAATTCAGGAAGAAGACAGGGTTGCCCACTCTCACCTCTGCTCTTCAACATAGTGCTTGAAATTCTAGCCCAAGCAATAAGACAATAGAATAGCATAAAAGGGATACAAATCGGAAAGGAAGAAATCAAACTATCCCTCTTTGCAGATGACATGATCATATATATATATATATATATATATATATATATATATATGACACAAAGAAGAGTATCAGTAAACTCCTGAAGGTGATCAATGCCTTTAGCATAGTGGTAGGATACAAAATTAACACACAGAAATCAGTAGCCTTTCTATATATAGAAGACAATCATTCTGAAAGAGACATCAGAGAAACTGTCCCATTCTCTATAACCTCAAAGAAAATCAAATACCTGGGAATATCACTAACCAAGGTATGGAAGACTTATATAAGGTAAATATTGAAACACTCAAGAAGGAAATAGAGGAGGATGTGGCAAGATGGAGAGACATTCCATGCTCATGGATGGGGAGAATCAATATAGTAAAAATGGCAATCCTGCCAAAAGCGATCTACAGATTCAATACTATGCTAATAAAAATCCCAACCTCCTTCTTCACAAACATAGAAAAAATAATCTCCAAATTTATTTGGAATGGCAAAAGACCCTGAATAGCTAAAACTATTCTGAGCAAAAAAAAAAAAAATTACAAAGGAGGAATCACCATACATGACTTTAAAACATACTACAACTACAAAGCCATAGTAACTAAAACAGCATGGTATTGACAGAAAAACAGACAGTCTGACCAGTGGAATATAATTGAAGACCCAGCCTTTAATGCAAGTAACTTCAGCTACTTGGTCTTAGACAAGGGAGCCAATAATGTATGCTGGGCTAAAGATAGCATCTTTAACAAATGATGCTGGACATATTGGATAAACATGTGGAAAAAAATGAAATTAGATCCACTCCTTTCACCATGTACTAAAATCAAATCCAAATGGATAAGAAACCTCAATATTAATCATACATCCCTAAACACCCTGGAAGAAAAAATAGGAGGAACCCTACATGAGATAGGAGTAGGGATTAAGTTCCTGAGAAAATCAACAGTAGCCCAGGAAGTCCAACAGTCACTTAACCAATGGGACATGATCAGGTTCAATAGCTTCTGTACAGACAAAAACACCATACTCAGAGCCAATAGACTCCCTTCAAACTGGGAGATGATTTTTGCCAGCTACAACTCAGACAGAGGCCTAATTTCCAGAACCTACAGAGAACTCAGAAAAATTAATAACAAAAACTCAATCTGCCCCCTCACAAAATGGGGCACTCATCTCAACAGAGAATTCACAGAAGAAGAAACTTGTATCGCCTTTACACACCTGAGAAAGTGCTCAGCATCCTTAAGCATCAGGGAAATGTAAATAAAAATTACAATGAGATTCTACCTTACCCTAGTCTGAATAGCAATCATAAAAAAAAACCAACAATAATTGTTGGTGAGGATGTGGGGAAAAAGGAATCCTCATTCACTGCTGGTGGGATTGCAAACTTGTTCAACCGCTATGGAAAGCACTGTGGAGACTCAGCAGCATAATGGACTTATAGCTACCAATGGACCCAGCTATCCCTCTACTAGGCATCTACCCGCAAGATGTCATTTCTCAGGAGAGAGACATTTGTGCAACTATGTTTATAGCAGCTCAATTCATAATAGCAAAGAATTGGAATCAACCAAAATGCCCCTCCATGGAGGAATGGATAACAAAACTCTGGTATATTTACACCATGGAATTCTATTCAGCTGAAAGGAAGAATGATATATCGAAATTTAGGGAAAAAATGGTCAGACTTGGAGTAGATCCTACTAAGTGATCTCTCAAAAGAACAGCGAGCCAAATACCACCTATTCTCCCTCATATGCAGTACTTAACTAGGCTAACCATAATCTTTATGCAGACTAGTAGAAAGAAGTGAGAGGTCATGAATGAGGGGTAAGGGATGGGGGAGGGGAATGGCTTAAGCATGAGGCTAAACCAAATTGGGTTCAAAATCATAAAATCCTCATGAGCATAATGTAACATGTTGAGCAAGTAGTGGTCATCAACTGGTAAGAGGGGCCATGAGTAGTAGGGGAGAGAATCTAAGCCTGGAATAACTGATCAGTCTGACAACCCCTGGTCCCAGTCACCAGTTCCTTCCCTCACTGAGATGTTGACCAAAGTGACCCATGAGGTTCCACAAACAAGACAGAATTCTGTCAAAGTTCTTGAGAGCCCTCCCCAGGCCTGAGGCAAAACCTTGTTGCTGAAGAAACCACAGAATGCCACTGATCATCATCTAGAGACCCGTTGAGGTCCAGAAAGGTAACCAGCCCCCAGGTGGTAGTTAGTGTAGTGTTGTAAGGCACTGCATAAGCTGCCAGGGAAAGCTGGTCAACGACAGTGGGAGCTTACAGAAACCACTGGCATGAAACCTGCTGCCATGAGTAGGCTGACCACAACTCTTACTGGGAGAGAACAGAGAATCAAGAAAGGAGCACTTGTGCAATGCAGGAGCCTAGGCCTGGGGGAGACAATCAATAGCTTTTAAATTTGGCCAAGTATTCCACTTAGTGAGGGGGAGCCCTTAACTGGAACTGGGGATTTAGGGCGATATGCACCGGATCCCATACTATAGGGCCCCCAAGAAAAGATGCACCATGGAAGCGATTGACAGAGAGGCTCCTAAAATTTAGAATCTAGGTAATCCAAAATTGTGTATATCTGGTAACCTATACTGATCTCACTCTCCAATGGAGACTGTATTTGTATTTTTCAGAATGCAGCGAGAGAGCTGTGGCCCATCTAACCATACCAACCGACCATAGGCAGATAGCTGAGTTCCTGGCAAGAGAGGAGCCACCACAGTCTTACCATGGATGATCCATATGGAACCCCACAGAGAATGATGGGATGAACAAGGGACCCACAGTCACAGCCATTCAATCAACACAGGATAACCCAATGAGACAGAAACCAACAATTTTCGACACAAAGACCCCTAATTTCTCAACATTATAGCAGCCTTAATACCCACCCACCATGACTTGGGAACTGAGTGGAAGAGGGGGAGGAAAGATTGTAAGAGCAGTGGTGGGGGAGACTATCCAGAGGCATGGTACCCCTCAGTAACAACACACTTCAGCCAGGAGGACTGGGCTGAGTACTAGGCTATCCAGCGTCCCCTGTCACAAGGACTGAACCAGATGACCCATGGAGGAGGATATCCAGCTGATTGGAGATGGGGAGTGGGGCATTGGGGAATTGGGGATAACAACTCATTGTTTGCCCACTAAATAATGTAACTCATTATGGACAATTTAAAAAATCAAAATGCTCCATTAGTAGAATGTTTTGCCCTGACAATAATGAAAGCAATGTGTTTACAAATATATTTGAAGTGATATACCTTGATTTTGGTATTTGTTATTGTTAGGGTGGTCTCAGTATATGTCACTTGAAATATCAAGCCTGTGGTTGGAGATTCTGGGTTAACCTATTGTCAGGGCCTACAATTGGCTAAGTTATTATGTGGCAATGTCTCATTTAGCTGATTTGCTTGGTGGCTGATGCCCTGGTGAAGTTTTCAGGTTGTAGAGTATATATTAGACCAACTGGAAGTCATGTAGACCTCAGCATTGTTGGGCTCTCAATTAAATTTTGGGTGTGTCTTTTTTACTTCTTCCTTTACTATTGTTCATATTTGAAGATTGGTGTTTTTTTTTCATAAAAAAACAAGATTTATTTCTTTACTCAGTATTTTTGTGTATCTTCTATAGTAGTGTATTTTATACTCGTGTATGCTTTTATGATTGTTATTTTGTGATTATTTTTGGATGATTCCAAGCATTTCTTTAAAGTAGACTAGTTTTGTGATCAATTCACTGTTTGCTTCTCATCAGAAGTCTTTGTTTCTCATTAATGTCTAAAGAATATTTTTACAAGATAAGAAAATTCTTGTTTGGTAACTTATTTCTCTCTCTCTCATTCACTCTTTCTCTCTCTCTCTCTCTCTCTCTCTCTCTCTCTTTGTATGTGTGTGTATGTTTCTTGTGTAGCACTTTAAAAGTGTTACCCCTTTCTTTTTCTATAGTTTTGGCTGACAAATCTACTATTAATATAATGGGGATTTTGTTATAAATTATTAGATGATATTTTTCTTGTTGTTTTCACAATTAACTTTTCATACCAATATTTGATAGTTGTACTGTAATGTACTTCAGAAGTCCCTTTTGGTTGAATCTATGAAATATTAGTTCATTCCAAGTTTCCTAACCTTGTTGCTTAGATATTTTGCTAGACTAATATGTTGCTCATTTTTATCTTTTTTTTTCATTAAATAGGTCTTATATATTCTTTCTCATATCTTCTACTTTAACATTCACAGTGACATTTTAATTATACACTTAATTAATTAGCTTAATGACATCCCATGAATCTACCAGCCATTCTTTATTTCATTTATTTAATGTCACATTTGGTAACCTGGACATATTTCTTACTTTTTTCTTAAATTGAGGGAGGAGTTGCTGAAAATTGAATCAAAGGGCTCATGTATGCATGGGAAGCACTCAAGAACTGAGCTATATCACCTCCCTTGTTCCTGATTGGATTATTTCAAAAGACCTATCTTTAAGTTCAGAAATCCCTTTTTATTGTTCAATCCAGCCTATTATTGAGATTTTTATTTTTATTTCAGGTTTTGAAAACCTCACATAAAGTTTTATCTTTCATTTGTCTGTATGTTCTCTCTAATGAATTTCTTCATCAAATCATTATTTTTCTAATTTCATTCAAATGTCTTTGTCTTCTTTTATTTCATTAAGTGTTCTAAAAATCATTATTTTGAATTACTTTTCAGGCACATATATCAGGTTTGTTTTCTTTATCATGTGTAGTTGGAAAATTCTTGTGTTCCTTTGGACATATAGTGTTCCTTTACATCCATAAATTGATATTGGTGTATCTGGTATATCATTTGCCATTAACTGTCAATGGCTCCTCATATTGGATTGTGGCCTCCACTATCCATGATGTAATGCTCACTAACCTTGTTTTTTTACAGGTCTTGTGCAGGTAAGCACAGCTACTGAAAGTTCATGAGTGCTATGACCACGCCATATCTGGGCAAGAGAGTTCAACAATAAAGCTCCCTACTCTCTAGCTATGACATTTATTTTACTCCCAATTCCACAATTTTCTCTTTGAGTGGATGGGTGATATTGGTGCCCTTTTAGGGAATCTAATAAACTGCACAAATCATAGCCCACTGCAAAAAGTAAGTTTTGCCCAAGCCTGAGTACAGCACTAATGTATAGGTATAGACATACATATTTAGAAGGCATTCAGGGGTGTGGTGGTGCATGACTTTAATCCAAGCGCTAAGGAGGCAGAGGTATGAGGATTGCTGTGAATCCAAGGTCAGCCTGAAACTACATAGGAAATTCCAGGTCAGCCTGGGCTACAGTGAGATCCTACTTCAAAAAAAAAAGATGGCAGTTTAACAACACATTTATTTAGCAAAACAACAGTAGTAGCATCCCTCAGGACCTATAGCATCCCTAGCTGTGGACTTTTGATCTGGTTTGCAGTGTCAGGCATGACTTCCCTCTTGTAGAGCAGGTCTCAAATCCTGTGGTAAGTTTATGTGTGGAATGTCCCCTATTGCTTCATATGATTATTTTAAACCACATACTTAATCTTGTAAGACCCCAGACCCAAAAGAAGACCTTCACCACGATCTCCCATGCAACTGCAAAGGGTTTTATTAAAAAAAAGAAAACAAGCATGCTGGGGCTCAATGCATGTCCTTGAACAGAGGCAAAAAAGTCCCGAATGGATTTGAATAAGGCTTTTTATACAGTAGAACAAATAAGTTTTATGAGGAAGTTACAGGCAAGCATTCATTTGCACATTTTTTGTAATCAGTCAGGACATTTTTAGCTTTTACCAAGGATGCAAGATTATGGGAACCAGACACAAGGTTACAGGAACTGGGGCTGAAAGCTTAAGCTAACATTTTTGGGAAGAACTGTTAACTCTTTCTCTATTAGGGTCTTTTAATTTCATTCTAACAGTCTCAGCTGGTGGAGCCTTTGGGAGCTGGAGCCTTGATGAAGGAGGTGTGTCCCGCTGGGGAGTTATAGCCTGGCCCCACCTGCCACAATGAGCTCACACTGTCTTAATTTCCGCCCAAGATAGGACACCCAGCTGTCTGCTCCTGTTATGTTTTTTGTCACCAGGATGAAATTTCCCCTTGAAACTGTAAGCCTTAAATAGACTATTGCAGTCAACTTTCTAGTCGCTGCACAGAAAGAACCCAAACAAAAGTGGCTTGCTGAGGAATGGATTTATTTGGCTTACGGACTAGAGGGGAGACTCCATCCTGGCAGGGAAAGCGATGGCATGAGCAGAGGGGTGGACATCACCTTTGCCACATCACTGCAAACAGCGGCAGGAAGGTATGCCAAATACTAGCAAGGGGAAGCTGGCTTATAACCCCATAAGCCCGCCCCCAAAAACACAGCTCCAGTGAGGTTCTAATTCCCGAACTGCAAGCAGTTGGGGATTGATCATTCAGAACACATTCATTTGTTGGGGGGGGGGCACCTGGATCAAACCATGACATAGACCCTTTCCTTCTTCAGCTGCTTCTAGTCAAGTGTTTTAGCCCCCCAGTATGAAAATAACTGTTATTCCCCAGGGTAGTGCCTCTTGCCTGGCAGGTCAGTTTTTCAGAATACCTGCTCTGCTGCTGGGTGAGGCCACTGATGATGTTTCTCCCCAGCAGCATGAACAACAACTTCTGGTCCTTGGAATGCTAGCTGGTAGAGAGGAGGCTTTCTAGTATACTCCAAATATTATTTCTAAACATCTTACAGCCAGAAAGTGTGGTGTCTTCAGCAAAAGGGTGTTATTGCTTGGTTCTAGTGGGAAGCAATAACAACGGTAATTGTTTGTGTCATTTTGGTAGCTTGTGGGGCTTCCCTGACAAATAACTCATAAGGAGGAATCCCAAACATGACATCATTATTTTCATTTAATAAATAACTGAGTTCTGGAATCAGAACTATTCATCCAAAGAGAGTTCCTCTGTTCGTTTTCTTATTTTTAATTATATTTTAAATTAGCTTATAAAATGGTAGATTAAAAAATCTCACTAAAAGAGTACACAAAAAAAGAAATATAAAATAATCAAATATAAATAGATTAAAAATCTGAGCCATCAAATATGAACAAGAGAAGGGAAGAAAAAGAATGTTCAAAACAATTAGAAGACAGCAAAATGACAGAAACTAGTCCATACCTTTCATTAACAAATCAATATAAATGTTCTGAATTATCCATTTAACAGATACAGATTGGCCAAATGGGTTAGCAAAGACTCAATAATACACTGCCAGAAAAACACATCACTTCACCAGTAAAGATACACACAGAATACAAATGAATATATAGAAAGTAATTTCCATGTAAAAGGATGCCTAAAGTGACCAATAATTACATCTGAAAAATAAAATAGTATTTTATACAAAAAATTATTAGACCTAAAAAGAGAAATAGATACCCATACAATAACAGTGAAAAAAAATTGTGTGTGGGAGGCGCATGCATGTGTGCATGACTATTTGTCAGAGCTGGTTTGCATGTACCATGACACATGTATGGAGATCAGAAGACATCTTTAATGTGTCCATTCTTGTCTTCCATTTTGTTTGAGGCAAGATCTCCCATTGTTTACCACTATGTTCTCCAGAGTAGCTGGCCCATGAGCTTCTGGTGGGTTCTCCTGCCTCTACCTCCCTTCTCACCTGTAGACATGATGAGATTACAGATATCCACTGAAATGTCCAGCATTGATGTGGATTTGGGGGATCTGAACTCAGGTACTCAAGTTTGTATGGCAAACGTTTTATCTACTTAGCCATCTTTCAAGTCCTGAAAAAAATTTATGTGTGTGTTTGCATGTTCATGTGTGTGTACAGGTATATGTGCATGTGTATGTGTTCGAATTTAGAAGCCAAAAGTCAACCTCAGGGGTCATCTTAAGGAGCACAGTCCATCCATTTGAGATATTGGCCTAGAGCTCACTGGTTAGACTACAATGTCTTGCCAGTGAGCTCCTAGGATTGTCCTGTCTCTACCTTCAAAGCATTGGAATTACAGGCAAGTGTTACCATACCTGGGAATTTTACATGGGTATTGGAGGCAAGCACTTTACACACTAAGCTATCTTCTGAACACTGAGAGTATTTTAAAATAATTTTTAATATCAAAATACAAAGTAATGAGCTTCATTATGGCATTCTCATACATACTTCTCCCCCCCCCATCTTCCAGGACTTCCTCTCTTCAATAAAGACCTTGTACTTTCATTCATATATATTCCAACACACTTTCCTCCCTTTTAGATTTTTTTCTTGTCTCATGGTCTATTTCTAGCTTCATGATTTATACCCATAATCACACATATTAAAATATATGTCTGTAGAGAATGAAGCTGGGGTTTGTATTGGTATTGCATTGAATCTGTATATTCCTTTTGGAAGAACTGCCATTTTCACAATATTAATTCTACCTAGCCAGGAGCATGGAGGATCATCAAGACAAAAATATCTAATCTAAGGATAATATACATCAAAAGGATCTAACAGAGATTTAGAGAACACTGTACTCAACAGTTACAGCATGTACTTTACTTCCATTAGCACATGGAAAATTCTCCACAATAGTTCATGTAAAAGACCACAAAACACATTTAAACAAAATTAAATATTGAAATCACATGCTGTGTTTGGCTTAAAAAGAAAAGTAGCATTTGAAGTAAATAGGAATTTTTAACCAACCAAATTATCATATTCATTAATTAGGTTAACTCTAGGTTTTCTTCAGTTCTATAGATACATGTATTCTGATGCTTGAAGTATTTGAAATAAGTTATTGTCTTCTAACCCTAGATTTTCTTTGGGCCAGTTTAATTCCATAGCTATAACTTTATATGGACTGGCTAGTTTTAATTTTAGAAAAGATTGAACTTCAATATCAAAATTATTATAACTCTTATTTGTAACTGCTAACATAATTATACTATTATTTGGGTATTACAACAGATTTCAGATTAGGGGAATCACATAACAGAAGAAATTAAAAGACAACATAGTGTCACTTTGAATTCTTTTTTTAAAAAATGTTCTTTCACCATGTGCCAATATTATAAGTGATAGAGATAGAAACAAGAAGCCAAATTTTTGAGAAATCAAATCAAATTTCCATACATTTTGTGATCATGACCAAATCTCATTTCTTATTTAATAATCAGAAAGAAAATTGACAATCCAATGACTCATTTTGTAATATTACCCATTTACATATCATTGGAACAATACAATTCATGTATGCATGTTGGCTAACTCTATGATGGGTCATTTTGAAGATTTATTTAATTTAGGGATATGGATATTAACTTATGAAGTAACATTAATATTCTTACTAGAGAATGATTGCTTTTGTAAAATTTGAATAGAAACAACCACACAGATTTTATATTTTTGCCAATAGGCATCAACAGGGTAATGAAAATTCAGAAAATGTCCTGATTTAAATTTGCTTCATCTTAACATTTTTAATATCACTTATAATACAATAGTCCAATTAGTTGGGCCTGCTTAATACTTTTTCACTTTTCTCTTTTGATTTGTTCATTAAGAATATTCAAACATGTGCACAATATATCATGATTTTAATCTCCTCCCATTCACTTCCGTGGTCCCTGGTCTTCATCACCCCTACACTGAACCCCTCCTCCTCTCCAATTAGTCCCCAATCTATTTACCTGTATTTTTTGGCCTCCATCATACATGTTGAAATAGAGATGGGCCAAATATTGTGTAAAAACTTCTTGTACCCAAAATGAGAACAACACTGATATGTAGGCATATGTATTAGTCAGGGTTCTCTAGAAGGAACAGAGTTGATAGAATGGATATATATAAAAAAGGAATTTACTGAGACAGCTTACAGTAGTCCAATAGTAGCAGTCTGTAGGCCCACAGGTGAGGAACCAGTAGCTGTTCAGTCCACGTAGATGGATGTCTCGGCAGTCCCAATCCAGCTCAAAAGGCCTGATGAATCCCTGGGGAGCGGCTGCTCTTCAGTCCACGATGTGAGGCCGAGGAACTGTGTTCCGATGTCCAGTGAGGGCAAGTCACGAACCAGCACCAGCAGCCGGGGGAGGAAGGAAGAGCAGCTTCTTCCCTTTAAGTTTCCTTATATAGTCTCCTTCTGGAGGGCCCACCCAGGATTACTATGGATTAGCTCAAATTGACAAGCTTAACCATCACAAGTCTTCTCCAAATCCCA
>PVHP010044340.1:0-14129 GCA_004024765.1 Zapus hudsonius
CTATAATATCACAAGCAAACTTTCTGGACTCCAGAGTCTGGATCCCCATCTGGCACTGAGTCAGCATGAGGTAAGAGACCTGCCACGCTGCAAGAAAATGACCAGCACCATGCTAAGGGTCAGCCCAGGTCAGTTATGCTTTGTCTCCAGTGGCTTCTGCCATTGACCTGGCTCCAGAGAGCCAGCAGAGGCTCGCCCTGCCCACACTAGTTCCCAGATGCGAGGCTCTGCCTTCCAATGAGCTGGATGCTCACGAGCCACTGGACTGTCTCCTCTGGCACCTGGTAGGGGGTGGGCAAGGACAAGCTGAGAGAATAATCTCTATTGGCTCCAGCTAAAATATTCATGACTGTAATTGAAGCAGAAATGAAAAGAGACAAATAAAGTAGGTGAGGAGCCAAACTTTCCATTCGATGAGCCTAAAAACCTGTTTGAGGACCAAGGAATCAAATGAAGTCAAGAAAACTATTTTGTTCAGCTGCATTGACTCCACACAACTTTCTGATTTTTGGAGGGCACCTAACACAAGTGCAGGTCACCCTCACCTGCTGGTTCTCTGTGAAGCTACCCTGTGGCTAAAGAGGTTTAGCATCAGATGCCTGACGCTGTGACTGACGATCTTGAATGAGGAACTTGGTCTTTGGGATCCTTCTTTGCACTCATAATAATTGTAAGAGTTGCAAAAACATAAATGAGATCTTATGTATTCTAATTTCTCAACTTTGAAATTCAGGACACAGACTAGATAGTTCTTTGTTGTCAGATTATGCTGCCCTGGACTTGTTAAAACATTTAGAAGCATCCCTGACCTTTAGCCAGAAGTTGTTGTTTGTTGTTATTGTTGTTGTTGTTGTTGAGATGAGATAAGGTCTTATATCCCATGTTGGTGTCCTATTGGTTAGGTAGCTGAGGATGACATTGAACTCCTGGTCCTCCTGCCTCTATCTCTCAGGTGATAGAATTGCAGGCACATGACACTGCATCTGATTTATATAGTGTAAAAATCAAATCCAGAGCTTCATGCATGCCTCCCAAGCGCTCGACATCCCCCGCCCAACAGGGTTTTAATAAGTATTAACTATTTCGTGTGTAACCCTTGGAGACCTTTGGCAGACTTTTCATCATATCTGCAAACTTGAGGCTTAAGAACTTTTCAGACTCTTGAAGATCAATAGCCAATGGCTAGCTAACCAATGGTTAGATTTCTCTTCCACCATGGTTCAAAGCTGTGTTGAATTTTTCTGGTAGTTAGAAAGGGAAGAGAGGATGGAAAACAGAAAATCAGAGAAGCCAACACAGAAGAAAGTGGAGGGGTTGGTTCCCTGGCTTTGATGCTATTGTAAGTCAAGGAACAGGAACATGAGGTGCCAGCTTACAGGCACACTGCCAGGCTGATACTTATGTAGCCCTGCCCTGCAGCCAAGTGCCATTCAGAAGTGTGAACGCATTTGGCATCGGTGTTCAGAGGCTGATCTTGTGTGCATGTCTTTTCCGGTTGATCTTTCATGGCATTTAGGGAGCCCAGACAAGGACACCTAACCACTATAGTGCCCTTGAAGCAAAAGCTGGAAGTGAAAACAAGGCTGTCTTAGTGTCTTGTGCTCCAGTCTGGAAAAAGAAAACAATATTTACATTTTTAAATCTGTGGATATTCTAAGCAAATAAAAGTTATTAACTGAATATTTTGAACTTTAGGTTATTTAACAGTTGATATTTAATAACCTTGCCTTCACATACACATTTCATACATTGAGTTATAGGGCCTGCTTCGCTTGTGTGTATCTGAATTAATGCACCCCAAACTCGGTGCAAGATAAAACTAGTTTTATCAAAGCTACAGTTACCTCTTCATTGCCTTGGAAGCATTTTTTCATAGGACTATTTTCACTTCCTTTTATATTTTTTTTCATGCAACTGTTGTTGGTTTTAACCAAATGCATCAGAGAACGGGCATGCAGGAATGTGTCTGCAAAACCCTCACCCAGCATGGAGGTCTTTGTCTGACCATCAGGCAGCACATTCTTGGTGAAAAGCCTCTTTCACAGAGAGAGTGCATTCAAGGGGAAAATTGAGCTTGAATTGCTATGTCTAAGGGCAAGTTCGAAAGACAAATGGAAGGAGTGGATTCCATGGGAAAGGAGAGGAGGGAAGAAAGGGAATGGAATGACTTGCCAAAGTAAAGCTGGTGAGGCTGAGAGTTCTTTCAACACTGCCAGGATCCTTTGGGAGTCATACACTTTTCTCCCCTGGGAGAGACCCAGGGCAAAATGACAGTTCAATGACTGGAAATGCCTTTCCCCGAGGCCAATGCCTGACTGAAAAAGCATTCAAAGACTTGGCTAAAGCCCTTCTCTTCTTAGTGAAGCAACTGTAGCATCAGAGGCCCATCCAAATCATCAGCAAAGAGGTTCTTTACCTGGAACCCATGAACCTCTGTAAAGTTCATGAAGGAGCTCTTGGGGCATCTGTGAATGCCCTAAATTAATGCTAAAGCTGAGTTGAGGCCAAGTTCAGAAGTAGGGTTCTACACTGGCTAGGCGTTTTCATTTCTTCCCCATTGTTCTGAGGACATACTCTAGTCTTTGCTCATACAGACATGGTTGGTGGTACCCAATAGTTTTTTGAGGTATTTCATCTTTCTAAACATTCTGAAGGGCCCTGGTGTATGTTAATAATAGATGTGGAAAAGCAACGCAACATACTTTTTAAATATATTTTTTGCTAAACTCCACACAGAACGTTGTCTTTTGGCAGTAGAACAGTTATGCTGCCTCTCTGGACAGGATGCAGGGCATCTGGGCTCTGGTTTGAGGCAAGAACATATGGGAAGACATTGTGCCAATGCATTTATAGTGAGCTGAGATTAACCCACATCTCATGGGTCTACATTCTGTCCTACTTTTCTCTGATTATAGTGGATGGAATCAACAAATCCTCATTTTATAGTGTCTAGCTTTTCTAGAAATTAAAGAGGCTGCCAGAGGTTGACAAGTACAGTTAGAAAGCTCAGTGGTTAAGTCACTTGCCTGCAAAGCCTAACAACCCTGGTTCAATTCCCTAGTACCTGTATAAAGCCAGATGCACAAAGTGATGAATGCATCTGGAGTTCATTTGCAGGAGGCCCTGGTACACCCATTCTCTCTCTCTTTCTCTCTCTCTCTCTGTTTCTCTCTCTCTCTGTTTCTCTCTTTCTCTCTCTCTCTCTCTCTCTCTCTCTCTCTCTCTCTCTCTCTCCATATGGGTGTGTCTGCATTTCTGTCTGAATCTTTCTCTGCTTGCAAATAAATAATTAAAAAATATTTATTTTTTAAAATGTCTCTTTCTTAGCCAGGTGTGATGGTGCATTCCTTTAATCCCAGCACTGGAGAGGCAGAGGTAAGAGGATCACCATGAGTTTAAGGCCATTCTGAGTCTACATAGTAAATTTCAGGTCAGCCTGAGTTAGAACAAGACTCTACCTTGAAAAACAAAAAGAAAAAAAAGTCTTTTTCTTAATAATGTTTCCTCATAATTTCAATCCATTACATTATAAATAATATGCACTTTCTTTGCAAAATGAAAGACTTAAAGGTTGTAATACTGGTTTTTTTATTTGTTTTTTTATAATACTGTTTTTAATAAAAAGCATACAAGAAAAAAGGTAGATGATGTTTCTGAGCATAAGCTGTGGTCTGGCTTCCATGCACAAGCTCATGTACATGTACACACACCAACACACATACCTGTACCCTCACACATTTGACCAGGTACACACATATAAACACACACAAGCATACAGACACAAAGCAGAGAACATAAAATAATACACTATAATTTGAGCTTTCTTCTGTTAGTGCACCATCATGGTTAACATTTATGAATGGAATTGTTAACCTGGACAACTTGGAGTGGAGTATAATTCAATGCCCATGAGTTTTTGGACAAATTCAGGATGCCTGACTATTGTTCTGTGAGTTCATTTTAGCTAATTCTGGTTTCTCTGTGGAGGACAAACACATCCTAAAAATGCAAGTGTGGAGAAATAGAGGTGGTGAGATTACCCTTGTAATGTCCCTGTGTTAAGTTACAGGAAGACTGTCTTCCAAAAATGACCTTTTTTATCCTACGCATGTGACACCACACATGTATGTGGGCTTCCTTACTGAGATGATGGAGGGAAGAGAAGAGGAAGGCATGTCCATAAGCAAGAAGACCGTCTTGGATTCTAGCAACAATTATCTGTGTATACCTTGTGCTGCTTGTGTCTGTTGTAGACAATATTCATTCTTTATTGCACTGTATGCAAGCTTTTTTAGATATCTCATGACAACGAAAGCAAGCCAGTGAATGAACCTCTGGGATGGTTAAATTTTGTTGTCAACTTGACCTTGATACGGTTTAGTAACCTTGGGTGGGTCTCTGATGTTGTTTATAGGAAGGCAGCCCTCTCAGCAGGGAGCAGGATGTAAGGAAGCTCAAAGGAACTAGAAACAAACATCTCTTCCTGGGAGGGTAGTGCAGGAAGGAAATTCCAGAGACTCAGGGAGTCAAAAAGTTTGAGGAAGGGTTGCAAGACCCTGACCTAAGACTATGTCAAGGGGAAGGAAATCTCTCTCTTTCCCCACTGCCTGTTTTCTCTTGTGTGTGTGGTGCTAGTGATGGTTTTTCTCTCTCTGCTAGGACCCCTGGAAAGGGGGATACCAGACTTTTTCACCATTATGGAACTTCCCCTGAATCTGTAGCTTCAATAAATCCTTCCTTCCTATAACTGTGCCTTGTTTGGAGGTTCATCCCAGAGGCCTGTGAGCTGACTATGACAACCTCCTTTTGTTACAGTGAATAAAAAGCAAACATGTTTCCTTAAGCATTGTCTTGTTAAGACACCTCTAAGCAATGGACTTAGGGCATATTCATTGTACAGTGGTGAAGAGCCCAGGGAAGGGAAACTATACAAATTGTCTCATGTTTTCATCTTGACCATAACCATTGATAAGTATGTATACGTCTTTTGGAATCACTGTAACATCAAATAATTCAGTGGAAATATTTGATCTTGATTTTTTTAAGATTATGTCATTCCCATTTATCGAAATGAGTAAATTTATAGCTTTATTTGCATACATAAAGTGCACAGGAAAAAAAAGTATGTACACAACAGTTTTGTGGCTGATCAGCACTTACAATAACTCTATCTAGAAATAGTTACCTCCAGTCTAGCACATGGAAGTGTTTAGAGCTTTAAAGTACTGTTTCAAGTTTGTATTTATCATGACTAGGTAAGAAGCCAGACAGAAAAAATATGCCCTAGATAATCAACTATTATCATTAAACATAAACCCACAAGACTTTAGCTTGGCTACTTGAGACCAATCCACAGAGGCTCACTAGCCAGCTCCTTGTTTAAATCCTGAGCAGTCATTTTTCTAGTATGTGGTTGATTAACACCCATAAGAACCTGAGCATTAAGGGTCAAGGGATAACCTTTAAAAAAAAATCAAATCAAATAAACAAACAAAACTCATTTTGGCTGGAACAAACCCTTCAGAACTGTGCGAATAATAGAATTGAAAACGAACTGTGGAAGTTTCTCCAAGGTGACAAGGAAAACTCTGCTGATGTCAGATTGTTCAATGATAACCCCAAATACTTGTCCATCACCTTTCTCCTCCCGTTTTTCTTCTGGCTGTGTGATTGTAGCTTCAGGAAAGATTTCCAGTTGCTTGATAAAGGCCTAGCATGACTCCCAGTAAGGCCCGGTGTGTTTGCACAGAAACATAAAGCTTTGTGACACATTCCTCGTTGCTGAACTGAGTCCAGTTTCTCCTCTATATTGACTGCTCTCCAGGAGCTGAAGAGGAAGGAGAGCCCCTATTCCAAGTGGAAGAGGAAGATTCTGTCCCCTTCCAAGCACAGTTATTTGACTAGCCATGACTGAGAAGGAAGAGAGTTTCCATAACTGTGAGTCATCCAGTGTTCTTGCCCAATAAAAGTCAGTTCCTCCGAAAAGGGAGGTAATGCCATATGAACCCAGGAGTAAAATGGACTGGAAAAAAGTCAGAGGGAGACAGAGAGAGATGAATAATGTTTTTCCCTCATTTGCAATAGCCAGCGGGCAATTAAAAGGAGGGACAGCCTTAGCCTTAGTAGAAATCTTCATAAGGACCCGCACCCCAGCCCCTCACTGGGGGATTCTAGATAGGTGCTTAATCACTTAAGTTATATACATAATACTCATCTTTACTGAGAAAACAATTACATGAAATGCAATTAGAACCATCTAGAAATATTCTGGCCATATAAGGTCACCAGAGTCAAATAGCTTCTAAAAGCTTGGAATGAAAAAAAGTTTCTTTGAAGTCTAAGCCTGTGAAAAATTGATCAGTCTGACAACCCCTAGTCCCAGTCACCAGCTCCTTTCCTCACTGAGCTGTTGACCAAAGTGACCTATGAGGTCCCAAAAATAAGACAGGATTCTGTCAAGGCTCTTGGATGCCCACCCCAGGCCTGAGGCAAAACCCTATTGCTGAAGAAACCACAGAAAGCCATCGATAAGCATGGAGAGACCCTTCAAGGCCCAGAATGGTATCCAGCCCACAGATGGTAGTTAGTGCAGTGCTGGAAGGTACTGCATAAGCTACCAGGGGAAGCTGGTCAATGACAGCTGGAGCAAACAGAGATCACTGGCATGGAACACAGCCTGTTGCCATGAGTAGGCTGACCACACTTCCGACTGGGAGAGAACAGTGAACCAGGAATGGATCACTTGTGCAATGGAGGAGCCAAAGCCTGGGGGAGGCAATCAACAGCTTTTAAATTCGGCCAAATATTCCACTTAGTGAGGAGGAGTCCTCAACTGGAACTGGGGACTTAGGGTGATATGCACTGGGAGCCAGACTCTTGGGCCCCCAATGAGATATGCATGATGCGAGCGATTGAAGGAGACGCTACTAAAAAAATAGAATCTAGCTAATTCAAAAATGTGTATCTCAGTTAACCTATACTGATCTCACTCTCTGATGGAGAGTCTGTTTGTATATTTCAGAATGCAACGAGAGAGATGTGGCTCATCCAATCCTACCAATGAACTGATGAACTGCAGGCCGATAGCTGACATCCTAACAAGAGATGAGCCATGCCTGACATACTGTGGAGGATCCTTATGGAACCCCTCAGAGAATGATGAGATGAGCAAGTGACCTAGGGCCACAGCCAATCAGCCAACAAAGGATAAACCAAGAAGACAGACATCAATGATTTTTGACAAAACCTAAATCAGAAGTACAGAGACCCCCTAAGATTTCAACAATAAAGCAGCCTTAATACTCACCCCCCACGACTCAGAGAACTGAGTGGAAGAGGGGGCGGAAAGATTGTGAGAGCCATGGTAGGGGAGAATAGTCATGGCCGCCCTCAGTAGCAACACTCTAAGGCTGGCAGAACCGGGCTGTCTCCTAGGCTCTCCATTGTCCCCTGCCCCAAGGACTGATCCAGACTGCCCACGGAGGAGGATATCCAGCTGATCGGGGATGGGGAAGAGGGACATTGGGGAACGGGGGATAACAACTTATTGTTTGCCCATTAAATAATGTAACTCATTATGGACAATAAACAAACAAATAGATAAATAAATAAATAAAATCCCCATGGAAACAAAAAAGAAAAAGTTTGAGACCCCAAAGGGACATTTATTATCTTAACAGCTTTGAAAAGCAACCCATTTATTGAGTTAAAACTTTCTCTTTCCAGGTCAACAGAAAGCATCCCTTGAGGCAAGTCCCAGCAGTGAAGAGACTGATATCTCAGGTGTATTCGATTACAAAGTTCCTAAGGAGAAGTAGATTTTTGCTTTCATTCATTTAAAAAAATTCTTTGAGGCTGGAGAGATGGCTCAGTGGTTAAAGCACTCGCCTGCAGTGCCTAAGGCCCCGGGTTCAATTCCCCAGGACCCCACATAAGCCAGATCCACAAGGTGGTGGCCCATATTCTCTCTCTCTCTCTCTCTCTCTCTCTCTCTCTCTCACTCTCACTCACTCTCTCTCTCATCTCTCTGCTTGAAAATGAATAAATAAAACATTTTAAAAAAATTCTTTGAATATGGGTCTGAAGCAAGCTATCTATAAAAAAGGGAACCTTGCTCTACTGAACTGCTTGAGTTTTATGCTCTGCATCATGACCCCCAAGTGATTTTTGGATTGTAAGGACTTGAACATTTACACAACACAGTGGAGCAGGAGGCCTGGTTGCACTCCCAATTGGAGGGAAGAAAGGATTCTGGATTGTTTTAGGGACACTCCAGGTGATGGTTAGTTACATCGTGTACATTTTAGCTAGAATTTAGGATCTTCATTTCCATAAAGCAACAGATTGAGTTTACTTTCAGCCCAGACAGAAAGGGAAAGGCATTTCACAAGTAGAAGAGGCAACATAAGTAAAGCAACATGGAATATGTTGAAGCTGGGTCAAGGACAGAGGTCAGGGCATGTCTGGCTAAGAGCTTTGCCCTTGATTATGAAGTCTAATCTTCTTGCTCCTCTGGTCTTCCAGCATTGCAAGTTCAGATGCTAGACAAAAGGATTTCCAAAATGATCTCCATATACATCAGATGCAGGTTGAGGAGAGACCAGAGGAGGTTGTGGTGAACCAAAGGGTCCTTTGGAGAAAGGGTTCTCAAACACATTGTCAGCAGGTCTGCTAACTGACAGAGCACCTTGTCTGGGAGCTGGCTTTGGTGGTTTACTGATTTTGCTCAACAGTTCATTGGCATTACGGTCCACGTGCTCCTGAGGAATGCCGACTTTACTGTTGAAATAACTCAAAAAGGCCCCTGAAGTCCCAGTAGATGGCTCTCCTTTCCTTGAGGGCAAAACAGGTGGCTGGAAGCCCTTAAACATCGCTTTCACTTTTTGACTTCTTTATCCACAAGTGAAGCCAAGGCAGTGAAGGCATCCCTCCGGATGTCCTTTGGAGGGCATTTCTGGGAGGTGGCTGAGGAGGCGTGGCCAGGAGGAAGGACATCATAAGGAGGACTGAAAGGGTAGGACAGGAGGGGGTTCTATAAAGGATTCCCTAGAGAGCTTGCGGAAAAGCACGTAATGGGTGTGGTATATGCAGAAGCACCCCACATGGCGGGGGGTAGAGGGTAAGTTGAGGCTGCTGCAAAGGATGAAGGCTGGTTCCAACTTTGAACAGCTGGGCTTGTAGCAAAAATGATCGGCTGACCGAAACCTTAGGGTTGACCATCTATCGTGACTCCTGGGACCATAGACTGACTGAAGATGACAGGTGTGCTCCAAGGTCCTGCCTGAAGGTGTGTGGCTGGCACACCGCCCAGACCTGCAAGGGGCCCCATGGAGGCAGGAGAACTTGTTTTGAAGCGATCCAGAGGGTTGGTCTGTGGGGCTGCAGAGTATCCTGTGGATGATGTCTGGCTTGAAGGTTCTCAAAATGGGAAGAGCAAAGATGTCTGATGGGATCAAGTCATTTGCCGGAGACAACTTCAGTTGGCTTGCCTGGTCATCAAGAGTCATTAGGGCCTTACTTCCATTCGCGACTGTTTTATTGGTTTCTTCCGCCTTTTTCTTTACATTATAGAAAACTTGGAAAAGGTCTTTAAGATCAACAACTAATGGCTCAGCCTGCTGTCCTGTTTTTATTGCAAAAAAACAATGCTGGCCTTCTCCTCCACACACGGAACCAAATGCTCCGTTGTCTGTCACATCAAGGGCAATGAAAGAAATCTTATTGACTGGATACTCATGCTCTGTTACCCCAGTTTCCTCCTCTGTGATTTGTATGCCAGACAGGGAAATGTTGACCCAAATCCTTTGCTTGTGTTGTCCCGGAGACCAACCAGCTGTTGACACTCCCTTGAGTTTCATCAGAGTCTCGGTTTGTTGTGTCTCCCTGTGCATTGGGAGTGTCAGCAATGACAGTTAACTTGGCCTGTGTTTTACACCATCACCTTTGAACCTGGCCAGGAGATATTCATCTAGGTCTTCTTAGAGCCTTTCTTCTTTCCCTTCTTCCATGGTGCTTTTGGCACTGTGGGTCATGCTGACCATGGGTAGAACTCGTTTCTACTTCATTAGACATGTCTAGGCAAACAGGATAGACTACTCAGTAACACCAGGTGTTCCCCGATGGACAGGTCTCAAATGAACATAACCAATGACACATACCTGTGAGTCCCCACGGTCATGGTCCCCCTGGGCAGGGCCACAGTGGGCATTCTCCCTAACTGGCATCCCTGGGGCCATGATGGGCATATCTCCCTCCCACTGTAGCCTCCTTGCTAATGTTTTAACAGAATAGATCTGGTCGTTATTTTAGAAGCCTTCTACTTAACTCTGCTCCGTTGCTTTCTTTCATTCTAACTTGATCCTTGAGGGAATGCAGCCTTTTAATTCTCTCTCTGCTAACATCTTTATTCAAAGACCTATTGCCATTTTTGTATTTTATAAAATTTTTGTCTCCACAAAAAGCAGGATTGCATTGTTTTGGCCTGATTGAGTTGGTATAATGTAGCCATAGTTATCAAAATAGTCGCAAATCTGGTACTTGATAAATATTTGTGATAAGGGATGGAGAGATGGCTCAGAGGTTAAGAAACTTGTATGCAAAGCCTAAGGACTTGGGTTCAATTCCCCAGTACTCACAAAAAACCAGATGCACAAAGTGGTGCATGAGTCTGGGGTTCATTTGCAGTGGCTTAGAGACTCTGGAATGCCCATTCTCTCTCTCTCTCTCTCTCTCTCTCTCTCTCTCTCTCTCTCTCTATTTATCTATCTATCTCTATCTCTCTCTCTGCTTACAAATAAATAAATAAAACTATTATTAAAAATCTTCATAGAAAAGCATGATGTGCAGTGGGGTGTGGTGGTTTGAATCTATAATTCTGGCACTTGGGAAGTGGAAGAAGGGGAATCTGTAGTTCAGGGTCATCCTCAGCTATGAAATGAATTTGAGGCCAACCTAGGCTACATGACACCTTGTCTCAAAAATGAAACAAAAACACAGCATGCACTATATAACCTCAGCCACATAATAAGTGTTCATTTTACAAAGACTGAGAAGGACAAGGTCAAGTGTAAACTGCTTGTGATTGTGGATGCTTTCTAGGTTCTTTGCTCCATGTGTTTTTCATTCTCAACCATTATCGTACTAATCAGCCTTTTCATTGCTGTGACAAGTACTGGCTCATCATTTGGGAGGATTCAGCCATGGTCTTCTGGGCCTCTAATGAGGCAGAATATCATGGCAAAATGATTCCCCTCACCTTATAGTGCCCAGAAAGCATAAAGATACACAGAGAGGAGCCTGAGACAAGAGATAGCACAAAAAGGCACATCCCTAGTGACTAGCCCTCTAACCAGGCCCAACCTCAAAAAGGTTTTCATTGCCTCCTGTGATGGTTAGGTTTTTTGTCAACTTGATCTCTTTAATTATCTTGGGTGGGTCTCTGAGGATGTTTTTCAGGAAGGCAGCCTCTCGGCAAGGGGCAGGATGTAAAGAAGCTCAAAGAAGCTAGAAGTAAACATCCTTTCCTGTGTGGGCCATGCAGGAAGGAAATTCCAGAGACTCAGGAAGCCATTAAGTCTGGGGAAGGGTTGTAAGACCCCCACCCTAAGGCTATATCAAAGGGAAGAAATTCTCTCCTTGGCCTTCCTGCCTGTTTGTTGTTCTGTGTGTATGGTGTTGGTGATGGGTTTCTCTTTCTGCTTGGACCTGTGAAAGAGGACCAGCCTCTTTCACTTTTATGGGACTTCCCCTGGATCTGTAGCTTGAATAAATTGTTTCCTCCCATAAACTGTGCCTGGTTTGGAGATTCATCCCAGCAACGTGTGGCTGACTGCGACACCTCCCAATAATGTCATAAAATTACAAATCCTGGGGCTAGAGAGATGGTTCGGTCTTTTGCTCAAAAAGCCTAACAACCCAGGTTCAATTCCTCAGTACCCACATAAAGCAAATGCACTAAGTGGTACATACATCTAGAGTTTGTTTGCAGTGACTGGAGGCCCTAATGCACCCATACTCTCTGTCTGTCTGTCTGTCTGTCTGTCTGTCTGTCTGTCTCTGTCTCTCCCTTCCTGCAAATAAATGAATAAAAATGTTCTTCAAAAATTATAAATTTAACAATGAATTAATCTATTCACTAATTCAGAGCCCTCATGGCCTATTAATTTCTCAATGATTGAGCTTTCACCTGGTGATCAAATCTTTAACACATGACATATCTAAACAATAACATTAACTTTTGAAAGATTGTGAACCCACTGTTTATTTTGAAAAAATGTATTAAGCTTAAATATGAATATATGTATATATTTCTGAGAAAAGTTACATAGTCTGATAGAGTTGAGGAAGTTGTGAGTCCCTCAAATTAAGATTTAGTGATGTTTTTTGATGTTTTTCTTTCATTTTTCATTACCATACATATTACATAAAAAGTGTCATTCTAGCTATTTTAAGTGTATTCTTCAGTAGCAGTGTGTTGTGCAACCATCACCATGATCCAGCTCCACAACTTAAAAAAAATTATTCTTGGGTCAGGAGAACCCGGCTGAAGACTGGGCTATCCATAGTCCCCTACCACAAAGACTGATACAGACGGCCCACGGAGGAGGATATCCAGCTGACTGGGGATGGGGAAGGGGGGCAATGAGGAATTGGGGATAACAACTCATTGTTGGCCCACTAAACAATGTAACTCATTATGGGCAATAAAAAAAATAGTAGTAGCTGAAAAAAATTATTTGCATGCACTTGTGGAGGGGACACAACAGGGTCTCTCTGCAAATGAATGCCAGCAGGCTTTGCAAGCAAGTGTCTTTGACCACTGAGCAATCTCCTCACTCCTTCCTACCGCTTTTCATGCTATAAAGCTGAAATTCTATGCCCATTAAATAATAACTTCTAGTGTCATAAATGTCAGGAGCCAAAGCAGAAGATGGAGTCTAGCTCAGGAGAGGTGGGTGATGTTCCCAGGAAGGAACCACAGCCAAGCCAAGGAAACTATGAATACCTCTACCTAAATATAAAGATGAAATACTGAATATCATCTTTATATGATCAAAAAAAGCAACACTAGTCAAGCACAGTGGTGCACATCTTTAATTTCAGCACTTGGGAGGCTAAGGTAGAAGGATTGTTATGAGTTTAAGGCCATCCTGGGTTACCTAGTGAGTTTCAGGTCAGCCAGGGCTAGAGTTCAAAAACCAAACAAACAAAAAAGGCAACACTATCTACTATGACTCCTTCTATTCAACATTGTATTGGAATCCTTATCACCTATTACAATAAGGCAATAATAACCAAATAAAGAGAAGGATGACCAACAGAGCCTTCTGAAACCAGCCATAGTGTACCAAAGAGAAAACGGCTTCACAACTCACTCAATGTAGGTGAGATAGAAACTCACCCCAAAAGAGAATCTCTTTTCAGATGGCAGTGACTAATAAGGGGACTAAAAACTCATCAAAGTGCTGAGAAGAAATGACCATCGACTGTTTGGCACTAAATAAAACATCTCTAAATACACCATCCAAGGCTCAGGGACCATTGCAGAAGAGGTGGCAGAAAGAATATAAGAGCCAAAGGATGATGAGGAAGAATGCTTTGGAACATTTCCACACACAAAGAAGCCATTTCGTTCATAACCTCACAAAAGGCTGTTGGTACCTAAACAAGATCTGAGTAATATGAGGGCAAAAAATAAAAAATAAAAGAGAGATATCAAAATGGAAGAGGGATCAGTTGGAAAGAAGCAGTGTTCAGTGGAGGGGGGTAGAGGAGAAGGGGACACAGGTGGGTGGTGGGAGAGGATTCTTATCAAAGTACATTATGCATATGCATAGAGGTTGTCAATAAAATATTTTATTAAAAAAGACTTCTCATTCATTACTCCCTCCAGACTATTTTCTGATCACCACCTGTTGGGGTCATCATTCTAGTTGCTGCTAGAACCTTGATCTTGTGGCTTTGGTCTTCTGGAAGTGATCTACAGGAGGAATGTGGAAGGACTTGAAATCTCGGCCTAAGAGATGCCTCGCAGTGTTGTGAGTACAGCTTCATGGACCATTCTGGTCAGAGTTGAAAGACCTGAATGTAGTGAAAACTATGGACTGTGAGGTTTGGCTTACGAGGGTGAA
>PVHP010044341.1:0-14126 GCA_004024765.1 Zapus hudsonius
GGTTCATCCTGGTCATGCTTTGATCATTTCCCTGTTGGCAGAACCTGCCTTTGACCCTCAGTCAAAGTACATCCTTGTAGGCTGGCTTTATTCCAGATGCCCCAGGGGATAGAACTCTGCCCTGCTGGTCAGCTGTTCCTCGAAACTGTTCAGTTGCTCAAGTCTTTGTTGGTATTTCCTAGAAAAAAGTTGGCTCCATATCTGTCATTGGTTACTTGGTTTATTTGACATTTAGTTTGTGTTGCTTGGTGTTGGGTACTGTAGGGAATTCTGTGAGAAGATTTCAGTACTCACCTGCTAGTAGGTGAGAATACTAGCTAGTAGGAGAATACTTTTTTAAAAAATATTGTTATTTATTTTCAAGCAGAGAGAGAGAGAGAATATTAGTGATATGAATGGACACACTAGGGCCTCTAGGTACTGCAAAGGAACTCCAGATGCATGTGCCACTCTGTGCATCTGGCTTTATGTGAGTGCTGGGGAGTCGAACCCCGAGTTGTTAGGCTTTGCAAGCCTGTGCCTTAACTGCCAAGCCATCCCTCCAGCCCCACTTTCTGTTTTTTTTTTTTCAAGGTAGGCTCTCACAGTAGCCCAAGCTAACCTGGGACTCACTCTGTAGTCCCAAGCTGGCTTCGAACTCACTGTGATCCTTCTACCCCTTCCTCCCAAACCCTGGAATTAACGGCATGTGTCATCATTGCCCACTGAGAGTACTTGTAAAAAATATTGATGTATTTATTTGGGCGAGATGGAGAAGGAAGGAAGGAGAGAGGCAGAGAAGGAGCTAGAGTGAGAAGGGATGGGTGCACCCCCTGGTGCATCTCCTGCCACCACAGTGAACTCCATCTGCACGCACGCACCATTTTGTGCATCTGGCTTTTTGTGGGCACTGTGGAATTGAACCTGAGCCAGCAGGCTTTGTAAGCAAGTGTCTGTAACCACTGAGCCATCTCTGTAGCCCCTGATTTATTTTATTTTATTTTTCTTTACAGCTTCCAATGTAATACTGGCTTTAATATATTCACAGAAGTATCCATTAATTACTACTCTGTCATCACTGCATGTTCATTGTCTCCCAAAGAAGCCCCATTCTCCCCAGTGGGAATTCCATTTCTCTCTTCTCCCAGCAGTCCTTGGCAATACCCCTCGACAGCTGCTGTCTGTTTTCTGAGCCTGCCTATTCTGGACATCTCCCCTCAAGGGACTCCTGCAATCCCTGGCTTCTTTCATTGTCCTAAGAGTCTCAGGGTTTCCCCACAGAGCAGTACTTCATCCAGTGTGGGGATGTGCCACACTCTGTTTGGAGGAGGAGGTCTGATTTGATCACGTCTCTGTTTATTGTTCCATCATCTCTCTCTGAAGTTCATTGGCCTTTACGTTACTGTGTAGGTAAAATTATTGCCATTTTGAGGTAGAGGAGAAATATCGTTGGGTTAGAGAGCTACTAAAGGGCAGAACAAGCTTGGTTTAACTACAGACTGTGTTCTTTACCATAGCATCATATACGTGTACAAGGTAGCTTGCCCATGGTATGTTGGGAGAAAGCGGCCATGTGTTAAGTCAAGTACTGGAGGTATTTGCTGGCTCCGGCCAGTGGTCTTGGATACTCTGGTGTACTTGAATCATTCCTACCACCCTTTCGGTTGCGTCGTCAGTAGATTTAGGCTGACAGGAGTGACAGGGAGTTAGGTGGAGTTCCCAATCCATTGCCAGGTTGCACTCTGCACATGGCTGACTCAGCACGGGCAGAGCTGCACCCGAGGCCAAAGGTTTCCAGACGTTATGCTGTTTCCTTAGGTGGAACCAGGCAGGCAGAGACTTGAGGGCAAACCTCTCTTTTCTCTGGAATGTAGAAGCGTCCACACATGTCTAAGCAAGGTGCTCAGCTCACCACACACCACACACAGTGGAATGACTAAGCATTATGGTGAGTGGGTGCCCCGCATTTCAGAGTTTATGAGCTGACTACCCTGAAGGGTACATGTCTGTCCGCTCTGTTGCTCTGCTTAAGTTTGGTGGGCAGCATATGCCTAGAGATACTGTCTAGTTTTCTTTCTTTCTTCCTTTCCTTTCCTTTTCCTTTCCCTTTCCCTTTCCTTCGCCATGCATGAAGTTGGCCTCCTAATGGGTATGGATGTCTCTAAACATAGTCTTATGTTTATTTATTAAATTTTGGCTTTTATTATGTTAGACTAGACTTTGCTACTATTCTTTCTGAATCACCTGAAGCAGGAAGCCCCATTGTTACTTTTTTAAAATACTTTATTCATTTTCAAGCAGAGAGAGAGAGAGAGAGAGAGAGAGAGAACACACCATGGCCACCACCTTGTGGGTCTGGCTTATGTGGGTTCTGGGGAATTGAACCCGGGGCCTTAGGCACTGGAGGCAAGTGCCTTAACCGCTGAACCATCTCTCCAGCCCCCCATTGTTACTTTTATAAAGATATATTTTTTTAGCTTTTTATTGACAACCTCCATACATAACAGTGTAGTATGTATGATCACAATCCCCTCCCACCAGCCCCCCCTTCTCCCTGCCTTCTCCCCCCTTCACTGAATCCCTTCTTCTTTCCAGCTAGTCCCTCCTCTGTTTTGATGTCCAGATGTAGTCTTTGCTTTCATGGAGTCCGGGAAGTTACTCTGTGGAAGTTCAGTTATTCACTCAGCAAATATTTGAAGGCCTGCTGTTTATCATGAATTATTTTAAGCACTTGGAGCAGAGTGAACAAACCAGGGAAGAACCTTTTGTTTTCTTGAAACTTAGTTATTCCAGTAAGGGGAAAGCATCACAGACAATAGGCATAACTGATGAACGATCATCTTGAAAAATTGCATGCAATAAATATTATGAATAAAAGCAAATGTAGAAGACAGTTAAAGGGGATGTAAGTGGCTGAAATTTTAAACAGAGTAGGCAGGTGACATTTAAACACAAATTCATACTTAAGATATTGAAAAGTCAGCTGTGGGAATGGGGGAGGGGAGGAGGGAGGCTTTCAATCAGGCAGAGGTCTGAGCAGCTCAAAGCAGAGAGAGAGGTGGGTGGTACCTCTGTGGTCATCATGAAGACCCTGGCTTTTCCCAGATCTCAGCTGCTCAAGGACTGAGCAGAGGACACTTTGCATCTGTGCTTCAAGATAATCTCCGCAGTTTGAGCATGAACCTTCTGGTGATACCAAATCTATTAATTCCCTCCTGTCTTATGTCCAAAACCACACTCCAGAGTCACTGTTTCAGGCCCACTGAATACATTTTTTATGGTCAAATCAAAGCCTGAAAAGTAACACTTGCAGTGGAAATGTGGCCATGCATAGTGATAGAGGGTTGGGTTTCCTGCTGCTGACTGGGGTCAGAGCAAAGCTTGGGTTTTATGGATTCTGGGAAGATAGAGCAATTAACACTTGATCATCTCCATTCTTTGTGTGCATATGTACAGGTGTATAGCACGCCACTCTTCCATCCTAGTAGATTTTATTATTAAAAGTTGGCTTAGCCAGGTGTGGTGGTGCAGGTCTTTAATCCCAGCACTTGGGAGGCAGAGTGTGGTAGTTTGAATGGATGTCTTCCAGAGGATTCAAGAGCTTATTAAAATTTTTTTCTCCAGCTGCCTGGCTGGTGGGGTGTCACCTTGGCCAGATCCTAGGGTTCAGCCCTAAGGTGTTTCTGGGGTGGGTCTGGAATTTCAGCTATAGGTATGCAACGGGAATCTGAGTTCAAGCTGGAGCTCCTATGATTTTCAAGTTGAGGGTGCTTGCTTGATTCTGGAGGTGCTGGTGATGGGTTTCTCTCTCTGCTTGGACCTGTGAAAGGGGGGCAAGTCTCTTTCGCCAATATGGAACTTCCCCCTGGATCTGTAATTTCAATAAATCCCTTCCTCCCATAACTGTGCCTTGTTTGGAGGTTCATCCCAGTGGCTTATGGCCGACTGTGACACAGAGATAGAAGGATTGCAGCGAGGTCGATGCCAGCCTGAGACTGCATAGTGAATTTCAGGTCAGCCTGGGCTAGATTGAAACTCTACCCCCCAAAACAAAACACACACAAAAGTTGGCTTATTTCAGTCTATAAAGTTAACTTCAGGTGTCACCTAGGACTCCAGAGGCATGCTCTCTTAGGGTCACCAAACAACCTGGTTCTTCTATACCATCCTAACGTATTCATTCCCGTGTACATAGACAATGAGCCACACACCTGTTTACCACGTGACTGGACCACCTCTGAAGGCATAAATGTATGAAAACACTGATGTTGGTTATTTGATCTGGCTTGGCTTGGGTCTTGATCTGTGTCAGAATGTGTTTTCAAAGCAGGCTCTCAGCCCAGGATGACCTGAAACTCACAGTAATCCTCCTGCCTCAGCTTCCCGAGCGCCATTGTTTTGCAGATGTACAGAATTTGAAATTCATGTCGTGGTGGTGGTGGTTGTCCTCCCAGCTCCCCTCCCCATCAGAGACTTGGGAGCTGGCTCTTTCTCAAAAATGTCAGTGCAAACACTTGTAGAAGTGGGGGAATGAATTAAGAAGCAGAGAAGGCATTTGACAGGCAGGCTGTCAGAAAGTGTCAGTTTCCGTGGGTTCCGTGGGAGCTCTGCAGCATGTTTCGGTCTTGACTTCTTCCCAATTTGCCTACATGAAATAACCTCTCTGTTTTCACACACGAAATATTTGAATAAGTTTAAAGTATGTGTGTAATGTTGGGTATGCGACCAGATGGAAGAGCACTTCTTGGCTGTCGAATGTAAACACACTGCCTCCAGTGTTAGCGTTACAGCTGCAGACAGAGACACATTTCCCATTGCTAATATTTTATCATTGAGAGTGTACAAAGTTCACGTGTTTCCAGAGTTCCGGTTACACTTCAATTGAGTTCCTATATGGATTTTCTTGAGGGGATTAATTTTTCCCCACCCTTATTGGCAAGAGCATTTTAATTTCATGTAAGATGAATGCAGCTGTTTATGTTTTTCAGATAGCTTCTGAGAAATTATTTTCACCTTCAGTTCCCCGGGGAAAAAGAACTGTACAAACAGCTCTGGAATGTTGTGGCCTGTTTAAAGTAAATTTTTGAGGGATCAGAGAGTCTGGGCAGCTGATCTGCTGCTGTGTTGAACTGGGGACTGTTTATCCTGTAAGAATTTGGATCTGGGGTGTTACGATGAAGGATGTTCTGTTTTTATAACCTGGAAGTGAAGTCAAAACATCTCGTCTAGAGCTGGGCGCGGTGGAGCACGCCTTTAATCCCAGCACTCGGGAGGCAGAGGTAGGAGGATTGCCTTGAGTTCAAGGCCACCCTGAGACTACATAGTGAATTCGAGGTCAGCCTGGGCTAGAGCGAGACCCTACCTTGAAAAACCAAAACCAAAACAAAACAAAAACAAAAACAAAAAAACTCCTCTAGATGCCATCTCATGTAACCCTAATTTTTTAATACGAGTCCATCTTAATCCCATTTTATTGTGAGGTGTCTTTGAGAGAGACATTTCTAAGACTCAAGATGTGGACCCAGGTTTAGCCTAAGCAAGCTGATATGGTTTTCACTGTGTGTCTCGTTGAGCACAAATATTAGAGCCTGGTACATTTAGTGTTCTTAATTTCTGGATAGCTCATTAAAGAACCTATATCCTTACCTGAATTGAATTTTTTGTTTTGTTTTGTTTTTGAAGTAGGGTCTCGCTGTAGCCCAGGCTGACCTGGAGTTCACTATGTAGTTTCAGGGTGGCCTCAAACTCACTGTGATCCTCCTACCTTTGCCTTCCAAGTGCTGGGATTAAAGGCATGTGCCCTGAATTGATTTTTTTTAAAGAAATATTTTTATTTATTTGTGGGGTGGGGGAGAATGAGAATGAAAGGATGCACCCGGGCCTTTTGCAAAGGAACTCCAGACCTGTGCACCACTTTGTGCATCTGGCTTTATGTATGGGGAATTGAACTCCGACCAGCAGCCTTTCCAAGCAGTACCTTTAATTGAGCCATTTCCCCAGCCCATGAACTGATTTTTAACGTTTCATCAGCAAAATGATGTTTGTCCCTGAGATGAAGTTATCCAGATCTTGTTTTGACAAATGCTTACCTAATTACTTGATGACTAATGGAGATGGAGGTGCACTTGACACTGAGTCCAGCAGTCCTCAGAGTGAATCCTTTTGGGGCATTTCCAGAGCGTCTGTTCCTATGTGCTGCTAATATTGCTTAGCTGGGGTTCAAGGAATCTTCAGAAAGCACTGAGATCTCAAGTCAATTGGCATTGAATCAAGGTGCCCATGCTGATATGTGCCCCATACCCTTGGGTCTTGTGTGACAGATGTCAGGGAGACTGCAGACTCCGAGCTCCTGCTGTGAGGTGCAGGAAGGAAAGGGTCTCTTGCATTAGTGCGTATCAGTGAGGCCTCTAAAGGACACCATATGGGCTCTTGTTCAGGGCATTTTCAGTATGTTTCCAATAGAAAAAAAGTATTGCCCGTGGTCCCAGGTCTCCACTTTTATAAGAGGTAGTGTTATGAGTTGAGCTAGGAATTGAAATTGGATGGTCAGTGACCCCATGCTGTGCTTGGGTTTATGTCCCTGCAACTGACTATATTGAGCCCAGTGGTGATTTGCGGCTTGGAGAGAGGGAAAGGAGGAGAATAGACTAGGCAATTAGATACAAAAGCAAAATAAATAAAATACCAAAACAACCTGCCTGTGTTTATACAGTTCTGAAGAATTATTGAAATAATGTATATGAAAGACTTTAAGCTTTTCCAGGACTCGCTGAATAAAATTTTTCATGTTTTCACTGTTGCAGTGTTACTGTTGTTATATGCTCACCACATGTGTACAGGAGAAAGGCTTATGTGAATTTATAAGCATTGTCGTGTGAGTTTTAAAACACACATAATTGACAGAATTAGATGGCTACTGTGATTAGCCTGCAAACCAGACAACTTGAAAGATTGGTCTTCTGCTCAGAAATTCGTGAAGATTTGGCCAAAAGCATTGTTTTAGAGAGTGAGCAGCTACAGGCTTTGTACCTCGCTCTTTCTTCAACTCTGGCCAGGGTGACATTTGGCATGTCAGTTTCTGTGTTGTCCTTCCTTTGGGGTCCTTCTGAATACTTTGTGGGGAAGACAGAGGTCATACACCTGTCAGGAACATCTATAGTTAAAGGAGAAGCAGGGGGTTAAGGAATGGAGGCCAAGGGTTTCCTCACCTTTGTGACTTCTGCCTGGCAGAGATTTATAAGGGACTTTGGTGGGAATACTTGGCAAGTCAGGGGATGGAGTGGTTAAAACAGTCCAGCCTTTTGACATTTAGACATATATTGTCATCTACAAAGTCTGTGCTCAAGAACCACATAACTGAGTCACAAAAACAAATTTCAATAACGTTTTCATAGTGTTTCAAGTAAATTTATGATTATCTTTTGGGCTGCATTGACAGCCCTCCTGGGCTGTGGGTTGGACAAGCCTGCATGGTGATTGTGGTATGTGAACTCAAGATCATTTCCACAAAGCTCACATTGACCGTGTGATGTGAGAACCTTCTGGGGTGCCGAGCCATTTGGCTGAGTTAGGGATGGCACCTTGTCCTTGTGACTGTAACTGATGAACATGGTTTGTTACCTCTTCCCTGGCTCTTAATTCCCCAGGGGAAACCCTAATCCTTTGAACAGTATGTGCTGGTCACCCTGTAATCCTTCTTTTACTATTGATTCATTAGGAGATTTCCTTCATCACTTAGTTTGCAACTTCCGAGTTTCCCAGGGAATTGGGACAATGAAGACATGTTTCTATTAAATTTGAGTCAAATGTACTTAGCCAACTCTGTAGTGAGTGGAAGATAACTCTTGTTTAAGAGGCTGCTAATCACCAGTTGTCAAAGTTCCAAGTGGCAACGAAAGAGGCCTGGCTTTAATCTTACTGGCCTTCCTTTGGAGGGAAGTAGGGAAAGAGGCTGCCAACCACTGGCTGAGAGATGGGAGGCTTGGAGAGAACTTTCAGCTGAGCATCAAAGGGGTTCTTATTCAGAGTTCTCCCTCCAACAAAACATGGCAGCTTGAATGGTATCCCTGTGGAGGAGCAGGCTGGAATCCAACCTCACATGGAGGAAGGGGCATGGTGGGCAGAGGGTGTTGGGCACTCTACCCCCAACTGTAGTCCCTAAGTCTTGCATTTGGAATTTCTGTAGCAGAAAGGTGTCCTGCCTCCCCTGCTCCCCTAGGAGGATGCACTGGTGTCTTTGCTGGAGGGGATGTCAGGGGAGCTGTGCCTCTAAACAGAGGGGCTGGTGGTTTAGGGATTGCACCTGAAGCTTTGGCTTATTTTCTCACCAGCCTGTGAAAGGGGGACGGCAGAATGCTGGAGGAGAGGTGTCACCTGGAGCCTGGTACAGGGCTCAGGGAAGGGCAGGTAAGCCTCTGAAATAACCACAGTAGTGTCCGCATCCACACCACAGTAGGGTGATGAGGTCAGGGAATTCCATCACACGAGAATGAGAACCGTAACTAACATTCAGGGCAACAAAAACCAACCTCCTTCCTCCCATTCCTCCCAAACGTTTGAAGGTAAAATAAGAATTGATTTCAGTGCTGATGGCCAATCTATCCAGGCCCTAGCATCATAGAGACAGTGACAAGGAGAGAGAGCCTGGCCAAACCCTGGGGTTGGTGTGAATGGGAACATCAAGTTATTTAAGGGTAGATTTCTGGCCAACTAGAAAGACCACAGTTGAGCAGGAAGCAGAGCCTGGGCAACGTTAACATATGAGACAATCTGCAGGGAAGCAATAATGGAGGGGAGGCGGGGAGTGTTGGGAGTGGGCTGGATCCCCCATCAGCAGTGCGGGCTCAGCCCACTAATGGGATCTTAGGTCCAGTAAGTTCCTTGTGGACTTGTACATGAGGGCAGCCATGACCGCATCAGGGACTACTTGTAGATATTTCTCTCTTATATGGGCATTTCTGTTTCACAGTTGGTGAAACTGAGTCTCAGGGAGGAGGAATAATGATCTGATGACTCTGTAGGACATGAATCCAGATTTTCTGTTACAACTTCTTCAGAAGGGAGACGCTGACCCAGCTTACTGTTTATACGTTTATACACTTCCTTTGGCAGACTTTACTGTTTGTCAAGTCGAAAATGTTTATATGTCTATGAGTTAGTCAATTCAATTTTCATGAGCAAATGTCCCTACTTTCATTGCTTTTGAATCTAAAAGGCCACATGTCTTCGCTGGGGTACCAACACAGTATGCTGATGACAGAGTCCCCTGTTTGATTGTAGAGGGTGGAGAATGTATGGAAGGCTTACGCTGGTCTCCATTGATTTTTAGAGATAGCATCTCATGTACATCAGAATGGCCTTGAACTTGCCATGTAGTTGAGGATGACCTGGATTCTCTGATGTTCCTGCCTTCACCTCCCAAGAGCCTGGGATCACATGTGTGTACCAACTTGTCCAGCTGTTTCTGAGCGCCTTTCCCTTACTGGCAGGCTCAACAGTCTTCTTGTCAGGGACAAGAAGGGCCTGACTTTCTCTAGTGTATGTTATAGTACCTTGGCCAGGATTATGGGGCAGACTTTTCAGTAAGCTACAGAGAGGCTTGAGCCTCTGCTTGCCCAGCATCGAATCAAGCTGTTCTTCAAGTAAACCTGAATGCTAGTCCCAAATGAATCTTCTGGCTGTGTGTGTGTGAGACTTAGGCCAGTAGCTTTAAAACAAACACACATTGTAGCCTCAGTTTCCTTACCTGTAGGATAAGCTCTAAAGAAGGGTAGACCAGGTGGGCACTAGTCTTCTGTATTTTGCAGAGGACCACAGGTGCTCTCTTTACCCCAGTGGCACATTGCTTCCTCTCTTGCTGTCCCTTCAGGCTTCTCTTAAGGCCGTGCACCAAAGGACAGGACTATGGTCGGTCTCCTTGCTGTAGTTCTCTAGAATGGTCCTCCACCGCCGCTGAGTGACAGACAGTAGGTATTTGCCAAAGAACGCAAAGGGTCCAGGACCTAAAGAGCTTTTGAATCCATTGGTACTTCGGTGGCTTTTCTCATGTTACATCGCGTGACACCAGGACATTGATACTGCTGATATTGTTCCAGTGTGCTTCCCTCCTCCAGCCTGTCACTGCTGTAAGAGATCATTGTCGGGATTCTCTTTTTACTTCCAGAGTGCATCCTATCTTATTGCCATTATTGGACTTTTTTTTTCCATCAAAGATAGTGTGATTTAATCTCAGTTTTGAGGTCATTGATTTAAGAAGAAACAAAGCTTACGTATTTACTATAATTTTGTCTGTAACATCCACTGTATTTATGGTATTAATTTTGTAGTGCACTGGGTGTCAGAACAGCATGTTAGATGCACGATGGTGGTGCAATTGAAAAATGTGTCCTGTCGTAGCTCTGCCCTCAGGCATTTAATGAAACATGTGCAAAGATTAAATGACCAAGTGAGTTCAGAAACCTCCAGTCCTCACAGGCCACTGGGTGGATGACGACATGGTGGGCTGTGGGCATGCTCTCTTCTCCCCTTCCTACTTAAGCAACTTCTCTCCTGCCTCTAGTTTTAAGCAGCATCTGTGTGTCAACCAGGGGGCATCTCTGAGGTCAGGTTACTGGGGACCTTCATTACCCTGCATTTCCTGAGTCTGGGCAAGAGCTGTGTTTAGGGTCCATGGCTGTATTACTTGTCACTGTGGCAGGAGCAACTTAAGGGAGGAAGGATTTATTCTGGTTCATGGTTTCAGGAGATGCCCATCCATCCTAGCAGGAAAGAGATGGCCAGAACGGTCAGTCTCTGGTAGCAGGCATGTGAGGCGTCACTTCCTCACACCTCTTGGCATATTAAGAAGGAAGGAGAGAAAGTGGAACAGAAGTAAGGCCAGGTTATAACCTTCAAAGGCTTGTCACTAATGGCCTGCATTAGTCACCTAGGACCCATGTTTATAAGGTTCTCCAACCTCCCCAAATAGCACCATCAGCTTGGGACCAAGTGTTCAAACAATAGGATCCTGTCAGGAGCATTTCACATTCAAACCATCAGAGTGGCCCATGTTGCCCCACCCACCAAGTTTGTCTGTGTTGCCTGCCTGGCATCCCGTTGTCCACATCTGCAGCACTGGGCCATTTGCACCTCCCTCCATCCCTCCCACAAATCCTTCCTTCCTCCAGCAGCCTTCATAGTTTTTCCCCCTTACAGGCCTTGTCATGTTAGCATGGATTTGCGAGTATTTGTTGCCATTAGTATCATTCTGTAAACCTCTTTTACTCCCGTAGTTTCTGTGAGCCAGGGACCTGGGAGTAGCTTTTCTGGTGGAGCTGGCCTAGGTTGCTCATGAGATCACAGCCAAGCTGTCCTCTGGGCTGCAGTCCTCTAAGACCTGGCTAAGGCTGGAGGAGCCAGTTTTAGTCTCAGTCAGGAGATTCTGGCTGGGCTCTCTCCTTGGCCATCTTGATGGGGCTGCCAAAGTGGGAATCGAGAGCAATGCAGAGACAGACAGTCGACTAAGCAAAAAAGTCCTCACAACATTCTAACCAGCGAGAGCCTCACATTGCAAGCCTGATTCTATTCAGCAGTCGCCTGTCCAGAGCCTCTGATTGGACTGCTTCCCGAGCCAGGGCACTTTGGAGGTCCCCATGGACACCATATTTCAGCATCCTTTTTCCTCCTTTCATTTGGGGAGTGTCGGCTTGTCCCCTTCCATTACAAGAAACTCCTTTCCAAAGGGCCCATCTCAATAGGGAAGAGACCATCATGAATAGGCTCTGGGCTTTCTAGGTTGGTGGGATTGGGCTGCAGACTAAACTTTTCCAACACATGGCTCCAGGATTCTGTCATTTAGCTTCAGAGGGAGGCTTATGGAGATCGAAAGGAAGCAGGAGGAGGAAGAATAAAGTTGCTTTACCTCCAAGCAGAGTTTGCTGGCTGAATTCAATAAAGGAGCTTTGATTTCCTTTTTCATTTTGAACAAAATTCTGGCCCCTTTATTTGACTTTGAAAGTGTTGGATGAGCATATGTTTCTAATTTCATCCTTCTCCTTTTATAACTCTATAAAAGGGGACACTGCAGGTGGCTTTCCAAAGCTCTGAGCACCCTGCGTTTTTATGTATTCTCACGATCACCTTTATGTCTGCAGGGGACTTTTAAACTTATTCTTGTAATGCTTCTTGGATTGTTTTAATTCTTTTTCTTTTTGTCTGTGTCCCCTTCTCAGTAAACTTCTTTCCACTGGCCACCCTTCTGTGCTGCAAGTCCTCCTCCATCATCTCTAGTGACATTTAGTGCAGATACGCAATGGCCACTTTGTGTCCTGAAGACAGCCTTCCACAGGACCTCTCCTTCCTGTAGCTCTTAGCTTCTTTCATCCTCCATTTCTGCAGTCTTTAGCCTTGAAAGGGACGATGTAAATATCTCATGGATTGCTGAGCATTCAGCTGACATTTCTCAGCACTTTGATCAGAGTTTTAAGTCTCCTCAGTAGCCATCTGAGAAGAGAATCTTCTCTGACCAAAAGTGAAATCAGCACTAATCCATGGGCATAAACATAAGTACTTCAAGCACAACTTGATGAGGACAACATATCCATATAGACAAATGATAGTAGCAGGTCTATGATCTGCTAAGCCATAGGCTTTGGACTAGCAGCTCTTCAGTACCAGGGATGAATTCCTTTGGAGTGGGCCTCAAATCCAGTGAGAGAGTCGTTGGTTACTCCCATAAGAGACATACCACTATTGCACCAGTGGGCATATCTGGCATGGCTGGCTGGCTGTGTAGCTTGCAGGGTCCACTGCTGGAGACTCTTGATGACTTTTCTCTCTCAGTAGCCCACGCAGCACTTTCTAGCAATATGCCAGCTCCTTCGTTTCAGCTTGATTTCTCAGTGTCCCACAATGGAAGCACATTGTGTCTTCAGTAAACTAGGGTCTTACCATCTAGTTCTGGTGGACAATCAAAACCATCAGCCTATATTTTTTTTAGGGGGGGCGGGGTTAGGAGGCTCAGTGGCTTCCCTGACCAACTCAATGGGAGTATCCCACCCCCAGCACTGGGGTGTTCTTGTAACAATAGCCTGTGTCTTTTGGGAGCAGCACTCTCCACCTCTGCAGGGCACTTCTGCCCAAACTAACTCTCTCTCTCTCTCTCTCTCTCTCTCTCTCTCTCTCTCTGAGTTATATTTTTCAGTCAGCCAACAGTGCTTTTCCTCAAAACCATGGACTCTTGGGCCTTTTTAACATACTAAAGAAAAGAATGGATAGGGGTTGACTAAGAATTAAGCATGGGTTTTCTCAAATACCTTCCATGCACTTAGGTCACGATAAAAATATTTAGACCTTTCTTAAGCATTGTGTGACATTTTCTTTAGCAGCTTTACCTTGAGTCAAGAGATTTCCTCCAGAGCTCAGAGGAAGCTCTCTTCCAGATGACAGAATTCTGTAACATTAGTATTTTTGCATATATCTGTGCTTATATCGAGATCAACATGTGAATACCTATGTGTAGACATTTGTAGGCACAATGTATTTCTAGAAGCATCCATTATTCTTTGTAGTTTCTTCTCATTTGCATTCTCAATTTTAATATAAGTGGGCATTTGAAAATGCAGGGGCAAACTAGAAGTCCTTAAAAGGAGTTACTTAACCAGGCAGCTAGTTTAATTGTTCCAGAACATTCTGTAGGACCCATCCAGTCCTCATTGCAAAGAGCACCAAAGTTACATGTCTATAACTACCCCAAGGGAAACAGAGCTCGCTGGAGGGCGATGCATGTCCCTATGGGTGAAATTTCCTTCCCAGCAGTAATGGGGTGTTGTGGATCCTCAAAGAAGGCACGTATGTCTCAGAAGAGTGCATGTATGAAAGGAATGGAGGAATCCTGGGAGTCTTGGCTTCTTTCCCTCTGATACTCCTGTTCTGACTAAGCAGGCTGACAATCATGGCGGTGTGAGCAGCTTGTGTCCAGCAATGCCATGGGTCTTTTTGTCATTCACAGAATTCTTGTCCCATTCCATCACCACTATAAGGTCACATTGTAAAAGAGGAAAGTGGTAATTCAGGAATTAGGTCATGTAAAAAATAAACTAAGATCTCAAATTCAACCCCCATGTGTGCCTCTGCCCCCACCTAACTAGGCATTTCCAGCTGTGATCTTA